>LOND01003270.1:33265-49320 GCA_014220965.1 Paragonimus kellicotti | reverse complement strand
TACATGGTGATTGACATTTGTGAGTCCGTTGATTGTCAAACCGATTATATTATTTTCCTGCACCGCGATAGATACCTGGCGTTTTAACCATCAAGTCGCGACTGACTGAGAAGTAAACCTCTGATGAATCGGCAGGCAGCTTGAGTTCATCTGTTTCCGTATACTGTTTCGTATGAACGACACGCGACCTCAATCTAGTTGGAAACAATGCAGTAGAGTGAATAGAATTTACTTCTGAAGATTCCAAGTGATAGAGTGGGACATGATACCCTTTTCTCACGCCGCTGCATATCAACAGCAGTATGATATTGCAACGCTTTGTAAAGCGTTTGTACTTCATAATTTTCGTTGTTCTTCACACTTTTCGCCTTTCTCAATTTCACATCTACACTCGATGTTTAAATCATGTGAATCGACTGAATCAATTATCACAAATAAAATTTCATCTCCAAGGTCGCGAGCCCTGCGTTCTCTCTGCGTTCAGCGTCACTTGTGTACAGAATTTGGGAGAGTTAAAGGTTAACGGAATCCACCGTCTATTTCAGCACATCTCCGTGTTTACCTGTTGTCAAAATTATCGTTGTGGTAACGTCAAATTCCTTTGGGAGCAGCACGGCAGATTGTACCCATTGGATATCTCATTCGGTGTAGTGGAACCCTAAACCAACGCACCTTCACGAACTACTGTGAGTCAGTCTCTTTTGTTTTCATTACATTTTTGCTTCGTTTTCGTGTTCAAGCTTTACATACTGTTTAGATCCATTACAATAGCGTCATTTCCAACCATTTCCAAGGGCAACATTTCGTCGACCAGTATCTACCTGAAATCTTCCAAACAAGGAGAAACAGTACAAATATCGTATAGACAAGGAAGCTGGAAACGTTGTCATACATGTTTCATCATCAAATGTGTTAGTGTTCTTGTTGAAATGCAATGCCAACATTGTGTGGTCGTATATTTCCATTTCGACCATATCTTTCGAAACCACACAAAATGAAGCACTCTCAGGCTATAGAATGACGTATTCCATCTGGAACATTGCAATGAGCGCATTTACAAGACTTGAAAAAGTGACCTAACGCCAATAACGGGTGATTTTCGCAAAAATGGTGGAAATTTTTTATCACCAAACCAGTACTTTTGGCACTTGATCGATGTATTTCAATATTTGCAGTACCGCTGTTTATTTAAAATTGATGCACTGTAAGTACTTTGCCTGAAATTCCGATTTTAAAATTTCCAAAAATATTTAAAAAACGAGGATTCGCGCCAAAATGACCGTTTTCCCTTTTGAACGACCTTCAAGCCGAATCCTCGAAACGGATAATTGCCGAAAATCTTTGTGTTCAAATCTTTCGAAGTCTCGACAGGAGTGTGCGGTATTTGAATGGTATATGTGTAATACAGTTCGTTGTCGTGTGATTGACGCCATTTGAGTTTTTGACTGAGTAAGTTGTGTGCATGACTTACTGGGCCTCCGGCTCATGCTTGTCGGTTTTTGTTACCATTCCAGATTTCCGTTTGGCCCTCGTCCTTCAGAGAAACGCTGTTCCTCAGTGCCTCCACTCCGCTGCACGTTACAATTGGCGTCGCGGGCAGGATGGTGGAATGGTGGCTGCGGCACATTGCACACCAGTCCCACCATCCCGAGCAACTATCTTAGTGCAACAAGCAAAAGTGATCATCCGAACGATGGTTACGGAGCACTGAGGACAGTGCTCTTCTCTAAGGAGAGGGCAGTGTAATACAGTTCGTTGTCGTGTGATTGACGCCATTTGAGTTTTGACTGAGTAAGTTGTGTGCATGACTTACTGGGCCTCCGGCTCATGCTTGTCGGTTTTTGTTACCATTCCAGATTTCCGTTTGGCCACTCCGCTGCACGTTACATAAGAATTAATGGGAGAGTAGCACAGGCGAACTACACAGTTGCCGATTTGCCTCTGGTAAAATATCCCAAACATAATATGGAGAACTCAGTTGTCAGGATTGGATGGGATTGTTTCTCCGCAGAATATTTGGATGCCAGTGTGGTTAAAAGAGATTACAGACTGCTGAATATTCCTCTCTTAACACCTCGGCCACCACTTGAGGATTTCAGGGGGTTTCCCCCGCGAAAGGTCACAGAGGAATTGCTGGGGGCTAATTTTTTTCTGACGACGCATGTACTTGAATTGAAAGTTTTTATTAGTAGAATGTTCATCTGTACCTGAGTTTATACTGATGAATTTCTTCTCTGTACCCGTTTACACAGTTCGAGCGGTCCCCGGACCTCCTGTTTGTCCGTCAACGTTCGTTCAGTGAACATTCTCAAAGGTACTTCAGTAAGACGGTGTGGTAATTTCGAACCAGTAGAAGACCTGCCAGTTAAGGGAGACAAATGTCCACTCAGATTCCTGAATGGGAACCTTTAAAAAATGATGGGTCTATTTACTGGGTCCGGCTCGATGTTGAGTGTTGTTATCAAAAACAAGCGGCAAGTGGTCACTGCTTTTCAGAGGCAGTTTACTGACCGCTATATATACCATCGGAAGCTCACTTCGTGACAACTAGATCAAGCAAGAAAGTTGACGAGAGGCGTGAGGCAAAAGTCCGTTGTTAAGTTGCATCAATTCATTTTGTACAATTCACTTTGTACAAAAGCAATCGGTGTAGACTGTATATAAAAGTGAAGCGAATTATGAAGATATATAAAATATCCTACAGAACGCCCTCGTAGAGCGTTGGAGGGATGAAAACGCCCGAAAAAAAGGGGAAATGTTAATCCCAATAATCTTTTAAAACTGTTTTGGAGAAAGATCTTTATGGCGTCGAAACGGACGAAAACAAAATCACAAAACGTCCAGGTTGGAGTGTTTTTTTTCTTGCTTAGTTTTAAACCTGGTAGGCTGAGGCCGGATTTTTGACATGGATAACTTCAACTGTTGCACGAAGGTGGTAGCGTCAAAATTAGTTTGGCCGGCGTTCGACTTGTAAAACAGTTCACCAGGGAGGCGAAGTGTCGTACCGTAAACTAATTATACAGCGGTGCAAAAAATGACATCAGCTGTCGATCAAATTCCACGCATGACAAGGGGTAGATGATCGGTCCAACGCCGGGGTCTAGTTGGGCTTTTAAAGCGGCCTTCAGCTGACGATGAAAGCGTTCGACCAGACCATTTGCTGCCGGATGTATGCAGTGGTTTCCGATGTGGTCGACTCCGAGTACCCGGCCGGAGCCTCTCAACAGGGCTGATTGAAACTGCGTACTCGTATCAGTGGTTACAATAGTTGGAACACCATAATTTGAGGTCCCCCCGTTCACGAAAGCTCGGGCAACTCTACCCTTATACATGCTGGGGAGGAGTGTTGCAGTTGGCCATCTGGTATAACGGTCAACGCACGTTAAGATAAACCGATGACCATTGAATATGACAACGGCCTGATTATGTCAACACAGACATGGCCGAAACATGCGTCGCGGTCAGCGAAGTGCCAGTTGACTTGACAGTATGTCTTTGGACTTTGTTGCGTTGACAATCAAGGACAAGTTCTTGCCCATTCTTGTATGTCCCTATGCATGTTCGGCCATACAAATCTATCTGAAATCAGCTTGACGGTGGCACGAATGCCCAGACGAGACGTGCGGTAGAGGCTATTAAAAGCAAGGAATCTGAAGTTTACTGGCACAAATGGGACGAGGGCTGACTGTCGTGGTATCGCATATGATTGTGCCTTCGCAGTTGGCAAGAGGCAACTCCCGAAGTTTGAGCGAAGAAGAGGTGCGACACTCGCTGTATCTCCGGGTGATTGTTTTGGTCTCGAGCTAATTGTTTTCAAATCGATGGTGCCAGTTTGATGTAGAGCACTCAAGGTAACTCTAGACAAGACGTTGACAACGGTGTTTTCATCTCCCGCGATATATCGTATGTCTGTTGTGAACTGGGAAATGTAGTCCAACTGTCGAATTTCCCTTGGAGAATAACGGTCGGGCTTGGCGTTGAAAGAATAAATAAGTGGTTCGTGATCTGTTAAGAAAGTGAAACTCTTGTCTTCCAACGTGTCTGGAACGTGTTTAGTGGTGAGAAAGATAGCCCGCTACTTGCGACGGAAGGTACTTTAGTTCGTCTGAGCTTGTTGAAGATAACAAGAGAAAAATGATAAAGACTGAAACTAACCGTTTACGGTCTACTGTAAAACCGCACTGACATCTGACTGGGATGCATCATCTACACGAATGTGTGCCAGGTTCGTCACTTGTGATAACGCGTCTTTGGCTGCGAGAAATGCAGCCTTAGCCGGGGACGGTAAGATAAAATGCTTGGGATTATCCTTTAACAAATCTGTAAGGGGTTTCAACAACTCCGAACAGTGCGGGATAAAACGGCAGTAGTAATTTACAATGCCTAGAAACCCACGTAAACTTTTGTGGAATTATGGTAGTGGATAACACTTGACGGCAGCTATCTTATCTGATGCCGGTTCAACGCTGCCACAAGTGATTCGGTGCCACAAAAAAAGCGCCCTTTCCGGCTCTAGGGTTATGCCATACTGATCGAAACGTTCAAAAACTGCACGGGTATGTGACGTGCATTGATGTGACTACTAGCTCGATACGAGAATGTCATCGATATGAAGAAACACAAAGTTCAGACCACGGAGGACTTGGTCCATGAACCTTTGAAAGGTCTGAGCTGCATTTCGTAACCCAAATGGCATGCGGACAAATTCATATAGTCCAAATGGGGTAGTGATTGCCGTCTTCGCCACGTCTTCCGGGGCCACGGGGATCTGGTGATATGCCCGAACTAAATCAAGCTTTGAGAAAATGGTCATACCGTGCAGACCGATGGAAAAATCGTGAATGTGAGGAATTGGGTATCTGTCAGGGACGGTGGCATTGTTTAAAGCGCGATAATCACCACACGGACGCCAGTTGCCGGGGAGAGAGTTTAGGTACAACATGCAGGGGTGGGACCCAAGTGATAGTGGAAAGATTCTCGAATTCAGCTGTGGCAGTTTTGAGCTTCTCCTATAGTAACCGACTGGACGAGCGACGGCAAGTGGTCCTTTGGTGGTAATGTGGTGAAAACGTCATGTTTTACTTGTGACAGTGAGCCTGATGGATTGATAAGGCGTGGGAACTGTCGAAGCAGAGTTGCGAAACTGTTGTCTGGTAAGGCCGAACGTAATCCCATTGAATTAATCGATGTGGCTTTCTGTGTACGCACGAAGCTATTGCTCTGTCCAACGATTTCCGATTCCACATATGCTCCACGACTCTAAAGCAGGTGAAAAAGCCAACATCACTAATTGGGTGTTTTACATCTGTAACGGCAGTTTCATTGTAACTGCCGACGAAGAACAAAGTCAAGAGTGAGTAGTTTCTCTCTGTAGGTCTGCATGGTTGTGCGCCCGGCTGGCTCCAGATTATACGAAACCGGTTTGAGGTTTTGTTTGCCAACAGTGGGTGGAATGACACCAATCTCAGCGCCCATACCAGTGAAGAAACTGGGGTATTTAGAAGGATCGAGCATATAGAACCGGCCGTATAGGAACAGGCCAGCTGCAGCCGTCACCGATACTGACTTGCTTGGTCATTTCCCGTTTTACTTTGGACATTCTGTAAGAAACAAACCTATATGCAATGGCAACCGCACGTTCAATCGGACGGTGGAAGTAGCAAACACACCTATCGAACTGTCGTGTGCGTGACCTACTTCGTGAGAGAGAATTTCGGCTTACTGATGGCCGTTTGTTCGCTAGCAGTTGCGTTAAAGTGGCTGTCTGCGGGGGCCTCTGTGAAAACCCGTTGAAGGGTGTTGCGTCTGCAAGACACCTGCAGTTGAGCTACTTGCTGAGGAGCGTAATTGTGATGTACCTGGTCCGCCAACTCTGCCAGTTTGGTCAACGGTGTGTCCTTCTCCAAAACAGCCAATATGCGTAGGAACTAATAAAGCCTCGACTCGCATAACACCGGTTTGATGACAGCCTGATTGCTTGACAACTTTATCATGTGACGGAGCCACAGTGAAGGGGTGTAATCTCCCAGTTCGACGCCAGCAAGGAGCTTGCGAAGGTTGTCTTCGTCAGAAGCTGCCATCCGGTTAATAATGGCCGATTTGATGACATTGTACGGGTTATCAGCTGGGCGCTCATAAATTATATCCGCAACTTCCGCAGCCACGGCCTCAGGTAAGTTCGAGACGACGTAATTATACATGGTGCGCTGTGAGTGGATTCGCCGAAAGTCGAAAATAACTTCAATTTGTGCGAACCACAATCTAGGGTCTCTACTGCCAAACTCAGGAAAGTTTACCCAGGACCTTGTCCTCTGAGGCATTTGTCTCCTGATTAATATGAGAATGCATACAATTGAAGAGAGAAAATAGGTAGAGGTAAAAATATCAAGATTTTTAGAGAGAACTATGGGAGAAATTCTGCAGCGTGAGCAAAACTTTAGCAATACTTGTAAAAAAAATTCGACACACGGGCTCGTAAATCTGCGAGTGGCCATCGCTAGTGGAAGGCATAATAACAAAGGTCAGTTCAAGACGCCGTCGCTGATAAGCCTGCTATGTGCGATTCTGATCTGGGCAGAAGAGAAGAATCAAGGATATGGGACGCGCACACCAAAAGTTGTTATCGTGATGCTAGTTCCTAGGTTCGTACGCCCAAGGTTTTCCCAGCCTTATGTTAACGCGGAACGGAAGTCGTAGTGAGAAGACGGCGAATCTGCAAACAAACTTTATTTATTGATTTACTCACCGTTCACAAGCAGACTTCAACGCAACAGTTAAAGGCGCTAGGGAGTTGGACGTGAGAGAACCTCAAGCACAACCGCACGGCAACCGCCAGAGAGGACGAATGTCGACGGAAACTCCAGTCGACCTTCAGAATTCAAACAAGCGTCAGACTGGTTGGGCGGCGTTCCCAACGGTGACAGCTAAAACATTGTTATCCTAGTGAATGTAGCCTATAGTAGTAGAGATGGCGCGGATTCATTATACAGTCACGACTAAGACTGCGATACCTACGCCAACACACTAACTTTGATGTTAGTGACTTGCATTGGATCTACACCCCCACGGTAATGTGGACTGGCACGGAGGTACTGCCCAGCCAGCAAAACCTCTCAAATTACCTAGGTAATTTCTAAAAATTATCCGGTAATTTGACCCGGTAATTTTAGGGGTAATGACCCGAAATTACCCTAAAAATTACCCTATGGGTAATTCACCCCAAAAATTACCCATTTTTATACTTCAATTTTTTCCATTTTTTCCCACGGAAATACGAACAAACTATTTGCTCACCGTTTACGCACTGACTTATGTACATATCCTTTGTAGTAATACTGCAGAATAAGCCAAACGGTCGCAAACGCCGCTCAAAAAAAGTTTCATGGTTATCTTCGAAATTCGGTAACTCCCTTAATAATCCAGATACAAAAAATGGTATAAGCAAACGGATAGGAAACCACACGTAGCCTCTAATAATGTTACAACCATCCACCGGTTCGAGACGACTAGGCTCAAAACACCTACCTTAACTTGTACGAAATTCAAAATTCACCGTCAAGTCTTATGGTTATCTTCGAAATTCCGTAACTCCCTTAATAATCCAGATACAACAAAAATTGTATAAAGCAAACGGATAGGAAACCACACGTAGCTTCCATTAACATAAGTCAATTGCTACTGCAAATCCGTCAAACACTAACCAACCAAGGTAACTTTTACAACATGCTATGGTGTTCACGGTCGTTCATTCATGTTTATAAATGAAAACAGCTGAGGGTTCATGAGTTTATATTTCAAGTTATGGTTTACTACACATTTCTGGAGGTGGATGGCAATTCCGGCTGCGACTCTTGATTGATAACCTGGAAAACAGAAGACTATTGTTAGTACAGTACCTGCTTCAGATGGCTGCGATAATACAAACAGGGTAGTAATGTCACTAGTCTTGGATTTACTTACGTATGTCCGCACATGTCCTCTGTTGGCACGGAGCGATTTTCTCAATCTGGCATTGTGCAGCCATTTACGTACAACGATGTTGTACTCCGTGTATTGTCAGCAGTAATAGGTTACCACGCATAACCAAGTAGATTGATTTACTCGCAATCCCAGTTTTTCCGTGCATTCCAAGTAGGTTGCACTTGGGTGCCGAGATAACTCTGGTCAGTATGTGACGAACCGCTTCGCCACAGGATCGCCCACCGTAAGTTGACAGCAAGCGCACCTGAGAATAAATATGATTTATAATGGTAATTTACCAGTTTGCCCCGTGTGTCGCTGTCCTGCAGTTTCTCTTCTAACTGCATCAGTTCGACCTCTGATGCCAGTGGCAACCGGAAATCCGTACAGGAAACTGCAGTCTCCACACCTTCCGCGTGCCGCTTCCGACTCTGTGCAGTCAAGAAGTCCAACTTGCATTCGACACGCTTCAAGCCAATGCCAAGCTGGCGCACCGTTTGGACAATATAATCCAGACGTTCGTCTGTACCTGTGGATGTAGGTGATGTTAAAGGACGGATTCTGGAATTATCCTCCAACTTTTCGAAGCGAATTGGTGGGAGGTCTCGGTTGTATGGGCTGCTAGACAGGGGGCTGTGTAGAATTGCACTATGAATCAATTATCTGTCATGAGATAACCAGATCTTACCTGCCCGCGATAGTAGCCCCAGGAGGCGTGTTTTCGGAAACCGAAGGGCAGTGAAGCTGTTAAACCCAAATGTGTAAAATACAAGTTCAGCATCCGTAGCCATTTACCTGAGATCCGTCAGCGACATGTTACAATGCATATAGGTAGCGAGTACGTCATCAGAAATACTCCGGTGAAGTTATCACCAGAAGAACATCTGACACGCAAACCCGGCATCATATCTGCCCTACCATGGTAAGGCAACTCTCACGTCGAAGGGATTTTAGGATTTTGGGGACGTCGAAGGGGATCTCACTGCAGTGTACTGTTAAGTCAAATCAATTCAAACAAGTGGTGTTCATCCTATACAAGGAGGAGTAGTGTAGTCTGTGTGTAAAAATAAAGCGGAATATAAAAATATATACGATACCCTATGGGACGCTCAAACCTGGTAGACCAATAGGAATGTGACAGCTGACGGTCTACTCTCCTACTTGTGGAGTGTTTGTTGCGTCAAGTATCCGGGTGTATGCCGTTCATTATCGTTGACATCCGTGGACATCCGGGTCCCTATAGGGGCAAGAATATGAGAGCTAATGTCGCGGATCATCTGTATGATTTATGGTTCGCCTCAAACTGCTCCCGTAGGGATTGTTGGACTTTCACCTAATTAAAATTGTCATGCGCGTACGCGGTGCGCCGCCTGCGAACTCCCTTTTCAGTGTGCAGGTAGAACAGTTTTGCCTCTGTTAGTACCATACGATTGGAGTGAAACGGAAGTGTCGCGTTCACATATAAGTGTAACAAGTGTAACATATACAGCTGAGGGACCACATACTTATTATTGGTTGTGTCAAGATGAGTGTGTACATATGCGTGGTCATCTCAGTACGGTTGTCTCCATTTTAATAACCAGCATGCATGCAAGTTGTTTTCCTCTTTTTTTATGTACAAGCCTGACACTTTTTGTAGGTTTTGGGTATCAGGCAGACTAAGTCTGAAGCGGGATCCTCACAATCGAAGCGCGGGAAGCTGTTGCCTACCAGCGCAAGAAACTGGACTACCAGGCTGGTAGCCGCCACGTCGTGTGAACTGAACCGTTAAATTCATACTCCCTTCCTGTTGTTGGCACTTACTTTAATTCTTAAGAACGGCGTTACACCTTGTTTTCAGTGATAGCGTTTCAAATCAATAGACGTCCGTCAGATATTGAGACAGAGACTTAATGGATCCATTCAGTCATCCGGTTTGACTGGATCTGGATGAATTGGGTCTGGAACCCGTGAACAAATCGCTGAAATCAAATCGGGTGCTTTGTGTCTCCAACCTCGAACCAGTGCAATAGTCGCTGAGAATCACTGAAGAAGCTGACAGTTGGCCTACATGCACTCGAGAGTTACTTCCTGTTTTGGCTGAATATAAAAGGAAATTAAAGACTGCGAGGAGAAGCTTGAGAATAGAGTCGTAACGAAAGGGTGTGCCTAGTGTATAAATTGTCGTGACCTGCGATTGTGTGTCTTCTCTAAGTTGCCCGACTGCAACCGTGTTTTTTCGCTCGTTTGTTCTGTACGCATGATTCTGTGTATGTCTGCTATAGGAGGCCTGATACGAACTCAGTGCCACTTTCTTCAGTCGTGCAATTAATTGCACGCAGCGAATGCTTGCGGTTGCTTGTCTATTATTCCATTCTTCAAAGTCGTTTGACCTGTACCCGTTTAAGCGTTGTTTAACGCATTGGAAGATTCTATACACTTTTCGCTTGGATGCGTTTTTGAGTGCCGCCCAGCGTGCTGGAGCCCACTTTGCGTCCATTTTCTTCTTCTCTTGGTTGCTGCCGTTGGTCCCAGACTAGGCTAGAGCTAACTGCTTATCATATTTCCAAACACTGCTGGAAATATACGGTTTGTTTCCAAACCTTACCACGTTCTTTTAGTTCGATGCCTGTTGGGACAACGTTTCGACTGCTCTTCAGGAACTTATTAGTGGACGAGGGTCTAGCGCATACCTGCTTGTCCAATGCAACTTGGTGAACACGACGAAACCCTCTTGTGTGTCAACCGAATGGTACCAGGTCCCGTACACAGGTATCCGTCCGACAGCCGCATTCGAAAACAGTTGAGTAATGATAGCCGGGGGTTTCAATTTTCAAAACGTTAACTTTGTCACCGGGGTGATTTCTAGCCCAGAGGCTGCGGAGTTTTACGATTTCACGTTAGAGGTCGGCCTAACGGAACATGTGCAGCAATGCACTCGCTACCGAAGGAGACACGACTCATCTCTTCTGGACTTACCTCTCACCAATGAGCCATACATGGTGACCGCTGTTGAGATCGGTGCTCCACCGGGCACTACTGACCACTTGGCTATACGTTTCAGAATGATCTGTGACGTTGTGATTACTGGTTTTACTGGTTTCTTGTAAGGCAGAAAGTGCAGTACTTGTAATGTTGTTGCGCCTCAATCTCTTCCCGTATGGGTCTGTGTTTTTCTATAGCTTTCGATCCATTGACGACTTCAGTTCCTGAGCGGACGTTGTGTGGCCACCCATCCTCCTTAGTCGCGTGAACCGCTGAAAGGGTGAATGTGTGTTACATGGAGTGTGTGTTGAATGTGGCAATCAGCATTTTAGTACCGTATCCAGGAAGCACCGTGCTATTTTATGGTAGGGTAGTGTGGACATATGTCCACATCCGCTTCCGATGGAGTTGGAAGAAAAGAATAACACTAATAATAGCGAGGACGAGAGAAATGCGGGTTAACAGTAATAGAATGAACAAATTATCGTGGGTGAGTATGGCGTTAATGTGTGGTTAGTAGGGTTCAGGTCTTTAACCGAGCCGGCTTCTAGTTAATTCGAAACCGTTTAACGGAAACGCTATGGCCCCCGACTGAATCATTTGTCACTCCCGAAAAACATTTGTCATACAACAGACAGTTTCGTTGTGAGTAGTATACTACTCACAAGCGACATTCGGGAACAAAGGGCAAGCCCCAACGCCAGGAAGACGACGGACCAGAAGAGACTATTGGAATAGTGTGTACGCGCTATGGGAGAAGTGCCACCAGGGCGAATGACAACGTACTGCCACCCAATGTATGTGAATGCACATCAGCCGTGCAAATGTTTGTGGTCCCATGTTTAACATGACCTGTACGGGAGTTCGTGCAATAAACGAATTTGCTGGTCAAGCGTCTTTGCGGTCACAACAGGACGATCATTGGCCTTCGTTGTTTAGTTTGATTGTCTTTTCGTGGGAAACGCATTTTCGGCAGTCTCACCAATAAGCCGTACATGGTGACCGCTGTTGAGATCGGTGCTCCACCGGGCACTACTGACCACTTGGCTATACGTTTCAGAATGATCTGTGACGTTGTGATTACTGGTTTTACTGGTTTCTTGTAAGGCAGAAAGTGCAGTACTTGTAATGTTGTTGCGCCTCAATCTCTTCCCGTATGGGTCTGTGTTTTTCTATAGCTTTCGATCCATTGACGACTTCAGTTCCTGAGCGGACGTTGTGTGGCCACCCATCCTCCTTAGTCGCGTGAAATGCTGAAAGGGTGAATGTGTGTTACATGAGTGTGTGTTGAATGTGGCAATCAGCATTTTAGTACCGTATCCAGGAAGCACCGTGCTATTTTATGGTAGGTAGTGTGGACATATGTCCACATCCGCTTCCGATGGAGTTGGAAGAAAAGAATAACACTAATAATAGCGAGGACGAGAGAAATGCGGGTTAACAGTAATAGAATGAACAAATTATCGTGGGTGAGTATGGCGTTAATGTGTGGTTAGTAGGGTTCAGGTCTTTAACCGAGCCGGCTTCTAGTTAATTCGAAACCGTTTAACGGAAACGCTATGGCCCCCGACTGAATCATTTGTCACTCCCGAAAAACATTTGTCATACAACAGACAGCGTCGTTTGTGAGTAAAATACTACTCACAAACGAGGCTGCCTCTTATACAACACATTGCGACTATATCACTGACGGGTCAAACGAAATGGTCGTGGAAGCGGCACCTTCCCGCCTCCCCCCCAAAAAGAGTAAAAGCAAGATCACTGAAACCTTACACTAAATGCTCCATATAGGAGAAGAAAGCTCTGTGAAATGACTGTTTTCTGGTACAGAGGACGCATACAGTGCCTACAAAAACGTTCGCAATCGGTGTATAACAACAGTAAGACCAGGCCGTTGCGATGATCGCCTCAACCTCGCATAAGCCACCGTTAGGTCTTTCAAGCGGTCCTATGGATACGTAGGGTCCGTTACGAAATATCGATCAGTCGTATCATTATTAATGGGTCCATTTGGTTTGTCAGCTAACAATCAGGAGACTCCTGAACTACTCCGTTCTCAATGCGTAACAGCCCTTGGCAATCCAAACAGCGCAAGACAACCAGCAGGCCTGAGTTATGCCACCGCTTTTAAACTCTCCCCCGATTTCTCGAAAGCTCGTGTCAGAACTAAGTTCATTAGACTGACGCCCGAAGAGTAACTGGGCTTCGATACCCAACCGCCCATCTTGTTTAAAGAATGTGCTGTGGCATTAGCTGCTCCATTTTCGGAGCCTTTTCGACTCTCATTTATCTCAGGTACCCTTCCCAATACCTGGGTGCACGGTTATATTGTCTGTTTACAAATACGACGACAGAACCGATGCAGGCCACTATCGCTCAGTAGCACTGCTTTCATATGCCTCCAAGGTAATGGAAAACAGAGTAGACGACAGCATAATGGCGCAACCGCAATCCACAAAACTCTTAACGAGCTGTCAGCACGGACTCCGATAAAGATTATTTTGCACCACTAACTTGCTGATGGCAATGGACTCCTGGACCATGGCTGAGGAAGAGCGCCATTCAGTAAGTGTTTCGTTCCTGGACTCTCCCAAGGCTTTTGATAGAGTAAACCAGCGCGTTCTACTTAGTAAGCTACCAGCTATGAGTCTCGGCATCCAGTTATGTAAAGTGATCCGACACCACTTATCAGACAGGATGTGCTCTACGCGAGTCAACAGCGTGTTGTCTGCCGCCTTTGAGGCCCCCATGGATGTCCTCCAAGGATCCACACTAGATTCTTTGCTGTTCCTATTATTTGTGAACGACGTACCGGCTGTCAGTCAGTTCCCCTGTTCATGTATGCGGACGATACTAAAGTATGGCGTACTCTGCGTTCTCCTGAAGACTACTCTCTTACAGTGGGATCTCGACGCAGTGCATCGGTGGTCGGTAGAAAACAGCCTCCCATTCAACACTAGTAAGTCGAAAATAATGCACATACAGCACGAGAGCGGCTTACTCTATCGGAGTGGAAGACAAACGCTTACTGTTGTTCTCCATGAACAAGACCTTGGGATTCTACTGTCGGAAAATCTCTGTCTCAGCTCCAATACACTGGCGTTGACAAGGGAGGTTGACAGGTTGGCAACGCTCAGCAGACTACTAGGTGTATGTAGGCTTGTCTGTATGGTGTTCACTTCGCGCCTTCAAGACGTAAAGCATAGTTACAAGACTAAGTTGTCGTTGACACTGTCCTTGTTGCTGCAGACTGGTTGCTTGAGACGGTCGATCGCTACACATACCTAAGTAGTGTAATATCGTTGGCGTGTTGTATTGCTGACGAGGTTTCCACCAGGATGGCAGTAGCTCGTAGTGTATCAATATAAAGGGATTTTGATTTCTGAAGTAATTGATTGAGATTGACTGTTTCTTTGCCTCGCTGTAGACAGCACGTGTCCCGCAAGTGTTTCGTTTTTTGGTCATATGTATAAACTCTTAGAAGTCATGATTAGTTTGTCACAATCAGCACGATGAACACTGTTTGCATTCTGAATAAGCAACCTAATTTGTGAGAGCGGTAAGTTTATCAGTATGAAGGAATTCGAAGGTAGATTGGAAATTACTGAGGGCTTTGTTTCAATTACTACAATGATCAATTGCACTAGATGAATTTGGGTCAGTATCAAAACAATCTGGTCACAAAATCTGCTCCAAAATTATTTTTTTAAGTGTCGCATTGACGTAACAAGGATGATGCACTTCCTGCGTTTTCGAAATCTACTTCTTTTTCTCTTGATGGGGAAATAAAGCTATACCCCAATGTTCACAGTACCGAAATTAAACCACAGTTTCACAATCCACCATGCATGCCTCTGATTAAAACCACGCAATCGTTTGAGCGACCGAGTATTGGTTTCAAAGGGTCTTCATTAGCAAACACGAGAAACAAGTTTCTTCTTGCTATTATTGACGAGTTCCCACGTCTTCTGTTTGTATATGTGTGTTCTGATATTTTAACCACAATGATGATCAAACGCCTGCCCAACCTGTTTTCCACCTCCGGCATGCCTTCGTACGTACATTCCGGCCGTAGACCTTCGTTTACCTCCTAGGAGTTTCGGAACTTTCTCTATAATACGGTATTGAAACTAGTCGGACAACAGCTCGTAACCTGCGCTGTAACGTTCAAGTCGAATCAATGTAACTTGCTTTTCAGCTATGGATGTCTGTTCTTTTAGTTGCATTTCATTCTTTTCGTTCCCTTCTTTGTATGGCGACCAACCTGCATCATCATCATCATATCAGCCATGAGCCTGACCAAAAGGTACTGTGGCTCGGGCTGCCGCTCACCTCAACAGTGACGTGGAATATCCTAGAAGAAAACGTTACTAAGAAGGTTGAAAATTAATAGAAGTCTAAGCAAAAGAACTAGAAATGGTATGGATGCAGGTACGCCATTGACTGCGACACGCGCCTCGGATAGCGTCTCTAACCAGCGGTTTGAGTGATCACGAGGACCCCATCCAGGCAGGCGACACCTACCCACTTTACTCAGTGGAGCAGTCAGGGTTTCATATTTCGTGACCACGTTGTCGCTTGACCACCACGTGGTTTCACCCAACTGTTGGTGGTCTCAGTATATAATGCCCGGTACGGTAAACGATCAGCTGGCATACGGAGTACGTGACCTAACCATCGCAGGCTGTGCAACGTGAGTAGTTGACCGATGATCGCGCATCCCGAGCGTTCCGGAATACGCGCCGGCGAACTGCCGTATTGCTCACGCGATCAGTCCACTTAATGTGGGCTAATTGGCGGAGACAACGATGGTCAAATACAGCAAGCTTGTTGATATCTTCCTTGCGAACAGGCCACGTCTCCGAACCATAGAGCAAAACAGAACGCACACAAGCATTATATACTCTTCCTTTCAGCGACAATCGAACGTCTTTCGACGCCACAGATGACGCAGGTTGGCAAAGGCAACTCGTGCCTTTGCTATCCTCGTTGATATCTCATCAGCAATATTACAAGCTGACGAGATAATGCTACCCAAGTAGTGAAACTGTCCACAGTCTCAAGCGGATTACCTGCAATAAAGAAAGTAGAATGGAAATGCCCCAGTCTTGAAGTAACGCTTTGCACCTTGA
>LOND01003270.1:17587-32733 GCA_014220965.1 Paragonimus kellicotti | reverse complement strand
ATCATCATCATCATCATCATCATCATCATCATTATCATCATCATATCAGCCAAGAGCCTGACCAAAAGGTACTATGGCTCGGGCTGCCACTCACCATCACAGTGACGTGGAATATCCTAGAAGAAAACGTTACTAAGAAGGTTGAAAATTAATAGAAGTCTAAGCAAAAGAACTAGAAATGGTATGGATGCAGGTACGCCATTGACTGCGACACACGCTGCATCTCGGATAGCGTCTCTAACCAGCGGTTTGAGTGATCACGAGGACCCCATCCAGGCAGGCGACACCTACCCACTTTACTCAGTGGAGCAGTCAGGGTTCTCATATTTCGTGACCACGTTGTCGCTTGACCACCACGTGGTTTCACCCAACTGTTGGTGGTCTCAGTATATAATGCCCGGTACGGTAAACGCTCAGCTGGCATACGGAGTACGTGACCTAACCATCGCAGGCTGTGCAACGTGAGTAGTTGACCGATCGCGCATCCCGATCCGGAATACGCGCCGGCGAACTGCCGTATTGCTCACGCGATCAGTCCACTTAATGTGGCAATTTGGCGGAGACAACGATGGTCAAATACAGCAAGCTTGTTGATATCTTCCTTGCGAACAGGCCACGTCTCCGAACCATAGAGCAAAACAGAACGTACACAAGCATTATATACTCTTCCTTTCAGCGACAATCGAACGTCTTTTCGACGCCACAGATGACGCATGATGATGCGGACTGGCATTGAGACGACCAGTTCCAGGAAACATCTTTTTTCAAAAGGTGATTAAGCGGAGCACGAATAAGATGCATATCAGGCAAAAAAGTGCTATAGTGGCTTACAAGGCCGAGAAAAGAGCGTAAAGTGGAAATGTCTGTGGGTGCTGGCATCTGTTGGATTGCCAAAATATTATCCGGGTCGGGATGACGCCCGTGTTTGTCAAAAATGAAACCAAGATATTTGATGTGAAAAAAATGCACATTTGTCTGCACGGAGACGGAAACCGTATTGTTGGATGCGGTCAAGCACATCAGTGAGACGCTCCATAAGTTCATTTGAGTTGCAACCAGTAACAATGATATCATCAAGGTAAGCAGCAGTCCCAGGTAGACCCGTCAGCATTGCGTCCATTATTTGCTGAAAAATAGCAGGTGCGGATTTTACACCAAATGGAAGGCGGTTGAATCGGAACAGACTGCGATGTGTATTGATGGTCAGAAGCTCCCTCGAATCGGCTTCCACTTCTGCTTGAAGATAGGCGTCAGCCAAATCGATCTTTGCGAAGCAGGTGCCGCCATTAAGCTGAGTGAACAGATCTTCCGGGATCGGCAGTGGATACTGATGCGAATCCAAAGCGGTGTTGAGGCCAGTGGAGTAGTCGGCACAGATACGCACTTTGCCGTTCGCTTTGCGGACAACGACAATAGGGGCTGCCCAGGATGAGTAATTGACTGGCTCAATGACACCTGACTGCTCGAGGCGTTCGAGTTCTTTCTCGACGGTAGCAAGGAGCGGCGTAGGAACTGGACGCTTTGGGCGGAAAACTGGTTGAGTGTTTGGCGTTAGTTGAAGCCTAGCCTTAACTTTCGTGCAAGCAGCCAAGGCCGACTTCACCAACATAATGTTGGTAAACTGTTCGGTTGTGTTTTCCATAGATATGAGCTGTAAGGTGTTACACACGGATGCTAAAGGGACATTCAAAATACCGAGTTTGACTATCCAATCAAGACCAAGCAAGTTTAAGTGTGGGAGGTCAGTAAGATAACAAGTTCCTGTAAAATGTACATCTTTGAAAGAAATATTACAGGTTACCTCACCAGTTAATTGCAACATGTTGCCCGATGCACTTTGGGCTTGGTGACTGGTGGTGCACACATTGGGTTTACCAATTAACTCCCATGTGGAACGTGTGATCAACGTAATGTCAGAAGCTGTGTCCAGCTGAAAATGAACTGGGAAATTGTTGATGGAAACCGTTATGTACTGTCTACGTGATTCAAACTCAATTTTGAAGGCAGCAAACAGGGAATTGGATTTAGCATTAGTATGTGTGTTAAAATTGCTTTTGTGGCGAAATGGAATTGGAGCTTGATTCCGACGATTGTTGGAGGTGGTGGTGCCCTGTGGGTCACAGAAACCGTCTTTATGGCCACGTCGGTTGCATCTCTGGCATTGGTGCTTCTGGTATGGGCAAAACCGTTTGAAATGCCACTCGCCACAAGACCAACATGCTGTTGGGGCCTTTTTGTGGATTTGCGGTGGCTCCTTTCACCGCTTGGACCGTACCGACGATAGAGGGCTGTGCCGCCTGCTGAATCATGGCTGTGTCATGTTTCAGGTTCACCAGTCGTTGACACTCAGCCGTGAGAGCTTTCACTGTGATGTCCTTATCCTGCTCAAGTTTGGACAATAAGCGAGTTCGAATGTCAGCATCCGAGGCGAGTGAAGACCAGCAATGAGAGGCATTTGAACTGATCTTCCGTGAGGGATTTAAGCTGGAACCTTTCACATTCCCGGTTGACCAGACCTGCAAAGGTTACATAATCATCTGACTCACGTTTATTCAACTTGAGGCAGTTGTACCGGACGTTGAATAGTGAGAGCTGTTCACCAAAAATATCTCTGAGCTGTTTGACGGTTTGGTCGAAATCCAAATCCTTCGGTTGTTGTGGAAGGATGAAATTCGTGAACCGTTCGTGTTCCACAGTGCCAAGCTTTCGGACCAGAAGTCGGGCTTTCCATTTGGAGTCCTTGCCAGGAAATTCACTCTGGAATGTGTCTTCCCAACGTTTGAACCATGCGTCAAATGTATGACCAGATGAAGGTTCTTAGTGGAAGTCAGAATTGACTGTCGATTGAATCGACCGACGCTGATTTGTCACTGGAAGTTACCGCTGTTGACGGCAAGTGAAGAGTTTTGGTCAGAGACTCGATGAGACGTTGCTGCGATTGCTCAAACTGCTCTCGCTGTTGCTGCAGAATGGACTGTAGCTGGTCTGCAGAGATAGACATTGTTAGGTTCGTGAAGACCCCGTCGCCAGTGTTATGTCCCTGAGTTGTTGAACAGATCAGCTAATTGTATATTCAATCACGCGACTCGAACTGAGAAGACAAACGAATCTTGATGGAATGTTTATCGATTGGAAAACACGTTGAGAGTGATGCGATAAAATGATTGGTCCACAGTAAATGAAGCACCAATGATGAGCTACAATGCAAATGAAAAGCAATGTAAAGATGCAGTAAATGAATACAACTGTTCGTTTGGTGGCTGTCCACCTAACACCCCCAGAGGAATCTATAGAACTGTCAGGTGTCAGACGGAACATTCCTCATGACGGTTCATGTGACAAGTTTAAGAGGGATATCCTGTAGAAAGCTGAAACGTAGCCTAAAGGCTGATCGTGAGGCTTGGTTAATGGAGAAAGTTAAGGAAATGGAGACCGCTTTTGCTTCAGGGAACACCGGCAAACTCCTTAGGCTTACCCGTGCTACTGGTCCCCTTGGCAGCCGTCTGTCAGTGAAGCTATCGGCGAGACAGATGGCACACTCATCTATAATAAGTCCAGAAGGTTAGAGCGTTGGGCAGAACACTTTGAGTCAATTTAGCTGGCCTCCTGCTTCTATTGTGTTGCCGCCACAAACTTGTGATGTAGCACCCTGGTCGGTAGATTTGGAACCACCCACTGAGACTGAGGTTCGCAATTGCCTTTCGGCTCTCAATCGTAATAGGGCTGCTGGCCCAGATGATCTCGTGCCGGCACTTTTCAAAGAAGGTGGAGAGGCGTTAGTAGAGGCATTGACTCAGTTGTTTCAACTTGTGTGGACGACGGAGACCATCCCTCCGTGCTGGGGTCACTCGATAATAGTTCCCATTTTCAAGAAAGGATTTGTGGGGGATTCGCTTGACGTGTCGTTATCAGGGTACTGGCATCCATTATACTTTATCGACTAACTGCAGACTGGGAAGCAAGTTTTTGGGAAGAGCAAACAGAGGCTCGTTTTGTAATGGTGTCTCACATATCGCCGACCAACAATTGACGGTTTCCATGACTCAGAGTGAGTTCGATTCGGTGGATCGATCTACACTTTTAGAGTCGCTTAAACGCAGGGGTGTACCGACCAAGTATGTGAACATACTGTCGGCGCTTTATTCCCATACTTCAGCTCAGGTTAGGGTTTACGGTGAACTGTCTGACAGTTTCAGCACCAGGAGCGGCGTACGTCAAGGCTGTCCCCTTTCACCATTTTTGTTCAATTTTGTCATAGACGAAATAATGGAGGATTGTCTCCGACACACAAGATGCCGGCGTGGACCTCCTACCTGGTGGAAGACTGACTGATCTTGATTATGCTGACGACAAGGTATTGCTGTTTGACACTTTCCAAGCAGCACAAACAACACTAGACGCTATTTTGCGCTCCACTAGATGCTTCGGAATGCGCTTCACCGCTTCACAGTGCAAAATGCTTTCACTTGTTGTTGTGATCACAGAGATTTAATGTTGGATAATGAATTTATGCGTACTGATTGAAGTGAACTAAGTTAAAGACACAGCGTTCCTTCTGTAACACATGCAATGACCTAACGCGACATACATATTACGCCTTAATGTTTTCCATGTTGGCCGAGAATTGGTTCTTTTATTTTAGTGAGGGGGCGTCAGGCGTTGTACGCGCGCGAGTGAGCGGTTCATTTTATGTGTCAGGCTGTTTTCAGTTGCACTATGCATATATAACACATTATGACCATGTCGAGTGACAAACGTGCCAGAGTCTAATAAAAAAAGGAGGTAGTGTGGAAGGTGTAAAGGGAAAAAATGTGAGGGGATAAAGAAGAAAAACTTGCAACGATGCACACGGAGACCTGCAACACGAGCGCCATTAACTTTTATTCTTCGCTGTATCAGACGGCGTCCTCAGCGAATGGTGTTCGTTATACTTCGGGCATCATGCAGACAGTCGGAAGCGCCCCACTGGATCAAGCTTCATAATGAGCCCCTTCATACGCCGAACCCGTCGTGCGCTAACCACTTGGGCTGCCTGCTTCCAGCCTAACCCACCACTCGCAAACAAGGCACGATGTGACAGGCGGTGAGTTGGCATTCGTAAGAATGTGGCCAAGCCAACGAAGCCTGTTAGATGAGATCGGTGTGCTTAAGCTTCGACAGTCTATCCGGCGAATTTCGTCATTGCTAATGTTGCTGTTCTTACCACACACCGGTAATGCTTTGGAGGCACTGATGATCGGAAACGGATATTATGTGAACACCCTCTGCGCGAATGGACCAGATTTCGTAGCCGTGCACCAAGACTGCCCTTACAGTGGCATTGTACAGTCGGGCTTTACAGAAAGGCTAAGATCTTGACGACGCCACAGATGGCATAAGTTAGCGAACGCCATTTGAACCTTAGTTATGTGATTTCATCTGACACTCCATCAGCGCTGATACAGCTCCCAAGGTATATACATTTCTCGACTAATTCCAACTGCTCACTACCAAAGTTGAGAGTAAACGCAGTTACAACACTACCTTTCACTTAGTAGGTGCAACAGTCATACAAATCTGACGAGAGTTCAAGCATCTGGCAGAGTTTGAAGAGTGAGAAATGAAGCCACGGCCAAGGCGAAACCCAGCTTGCCCCTCATGGATATGCCGTTCGCGCGTTTTGCTCAATCTTCGTAGTACAGTGGCTGCAAGCAACTTTAGCATAATGGGAATCAAGCTAATCCCTCTGTGATTTGCACACGAAGTGTGTGAATCCTTTTTGAAAATGGGGATGGTGTTAGCCAAACCCCAGTCATTTGAACAACTTCGCTGATCCGGGGTTTTTCGGACAGAGCCGTCGATTCTCTGTTTAAGGCTGGACCTCCATCTACAAAAAAGATAGGAGGGAGTTCGCCTAGAGTGGATACTCTGTGACGCTTCAAGAATCTGGTATCAAGCGAGACTCCTGTTTCCGAGAGTGGAGAAATGTCAAAATACCAAAGTCGTAGTCATTCGCGCGAGTGACCAGTTGGACTGCTGTTGGAAGTGCTCAGTCCAGCATCCCGAGCGTCGTTGAAGACTATGAATAGGCTCACCACGGGCTTCGTATATCACCCCGCTCAGATCAGGCTTCCTGCCGCCGGTTGTTTAGATGAGATGGAAAAGCTTCCGAGGGTTCCTTGTAGCTGGCTTGTTCCATCTCGATAACGGGTTGTGTCCACCAGGCCTCGCGATCCTCTCATAGTTGCTTCCGGAGTTCCAGGCAGATCGAATTGTATTCGTTAGTGGATGGAGCATTCCAACGAGCGTCAAAAAAAAATTCAAGGATTGCGTGGATACCTAGTGGTTGGCAGCTAAACGAGAAATAGTACCACACGAGGCAGTACCACACATATGTACTGCATGCGGTATATGTATCCAATGTGCCTCAATGTCATCTGGTAAATAGGAACCTAGGCTAGAGACAGGGTGACATTGATAAGCGCAAAGCGTCTTTGGCCCTCGTAACTTTGATGTGTCAATTTGTAGTTAACAAAGTGGCCTTCCACTAAAGCGCGGAGGAAACTTGGCACACAACAGTGCATGATCGGAATCCATGGAGGTGCTCCAAATTGAACTGAAACAGCCATATCGCCAATAGGTGACTGCCATGCGGTCGATCTATGTCCATGGTTGACTTGGCGGTGGCGGACGGACGTTTAGAACGTCTAAAGTTAGTACCTGTCGGAAACTGGCCGTTATCAGCACAGAGCCGCAACACACACCCACCGTTGTCTTTCCGACGGATACCATAAGAGTATGGTCCACCTAAGTCACGCTGGTTAGCGCTTAGCTTGCCTACTTGGGCGTTTAGGTCTCCAGTCAGTACTACAATGTCCGTGCGCCGCGCGGTGTGTAGAGGTTAGTGAGCTGGTGATAAAAATCGTCTTCATGTCTGGTCTTCGGTCTGTAGGAGAACCTGCTGCGATAACAAACAGAGCGTTTGTTATGGGCACCTGTGGAATTTCTAACCTTATCTCTGAGTGTGTCAGCATAAAGGTGGTTGCAGATGGTTATCCAGTCACACAACGTCTTCTCTGAATATGAACTTAGGGCAATTCTAACTCCAGCTCGACCAGTAACTTGAGCCACAGTGTCTCTAGACATTGTACGCACACAGTGAAGTGACTGACGGAGATTGAAGTTGCAGCACTGAGCTGGAATCCTGAAGCCGTGTTTTAGCAAGACAGCAGATGTCGCTGGCGGACGTCTCCAAAGTACCTGCAGTAGCTGCCTGGTGACTTGTTTGTATGTTTTCGAACATTGGGGCTGGTAAGCCTAGGTGTTGTTCCTGGGAAGCGAGTGGGGATTTTTTCCCTCCAGGAAATAAAACCCTGTTGTTTGACGTGTTTTCATTTTGACCATGACTTCAGTTGCGAGCAGAAAGTAAGGTAAGTCTGATTTGCTTCCCAAAACGAGATTAGGGGGTCACCAAACAAGGAGTTCTTCAACATAAAAGGTGAAAATGAGACATTGATTTGCTGTGGTAGAGTATTACATGGGAAGAAGACCGGGAGCTGACATCTCGGCCCAAGAGTTACGATAAGAATCAGGTAAATTTCGTAAGTAAATCAGATTCAAAAGTCTATAATTTTTATGGGCGTTGTATTTCCTAGCTGCCCAGATGGATGGACGAGGTTGACTTGGAGCCCCACCCAAAACCTTTGGTTGGAAAACATAACCTACAATGTCGCAGGGAGAAGTACGGTGTCCGTAGTTCGTTGAGGGACAGTGACCAGTAGTTGTTCTGATCATACATCCTGCGGATGGAGTCCATCCATCCAGGATGCTCAATGCACCCTGCAGGAGGTTGCGACAGAAGCAGCACAGCAGTTCAAAGATTCACCAACGAAGGCGGATCTGATGTAGTAGATCTGTCCGGCCAAGGTGTCCAAGACCGATAGAGCTGTTGTCACTTCTGCTTCGTCATCATAGACACATATACATCAGTGGTTCCCATTGATGCTTAACTGCCACAACCATGGAGAAAAAAAGCAAACCCTGTACAGGAAAACAAGAAAAACTAGGGGAGGAGAAGGGACCTAACTACTAAAAACAGCTACGTCTATATATAGACATTCGGAATTAAAGGTGCCTATAACTTTCGGACAAAAAACGAGCTGTGAATGAAAGTACGGCGTCATCAGCAGGGTAGCTGTCGTCTACCTCCTGTTGGCGAGAGGTCAGTGGCCAAGTTAGTCTATGCGCCCTCTGAATGAGATCCAACCATTCAAAGTACTCAGCACATCTTTTGTACCCATTGGAGCTGATGGTCACCAAGATGATTCGTACGCTCTTTGCGGGACTTGTCCATGGTTTGCCGAGACTGGAGATGTCTGTACGCCAGACGGACGGCATGCCGTCCGGTAGCTCATGTGCTTTCGTCGGGACATCTGAAACTTTTTTGTGGCGGGTTAATATACGCCACGACGTAGTACCGTCAAAGAGCCTATTTTTCATTTTATGTAAGACGGCTGCCAACCGTGAATTCACCATGCCCTCGTAGTACTACGGCTCATTGTCAGCCACTGCTTATTCGTCAGAAGAATCATTCTATTTTGCAATTAGTCCTCCCGTTGAAGGCCGTTCCCTAATCCACAGCCTGCGGATGTGCCCTTTGACGTTGAGTTGGCTCACTTATTCACCTTACCACCAGTAGTGGGTTGCAGTGTACTAGAACTAATGCCATTTTGTTGGGTGGAAGTTTTCAGCCGTCTTCCGAATACCTGCTTGGAGGGTCAGGGGACTGGGGTTCGTTAGGCCTCTATCTATTGGCTTGCCTGACATGAGTGACTGTCGATGTTGCCCTCGACTGTCCAGCTTAGCCCACTAAGTTGTCGAAGTACGCAACCGTCATATCGCGTGAAGGTGCGCTCTCGTGTTTTGGGAGATTTATTACGTGCCTGCCTTGCTATATGTCGATATGACGCGTATACACCACTTCCTTGGGTTGGGTCTACAAAATTTTGATAGCCGCGTTAGGTTCAACCCAATCAACGCAGTCAGCAATGCGTTTGTAACTTGGGGACTGACATAATCTGTCGGAGCAATGCGTTTGCCAGCATAAATACCCTTGACGATAAGCGGGAAATTGTTTAATGTTTTCTTTTATTGTACATAATGGTATGTTGTACCCGATGAATCAGGCTCTTCACTAAAACTGTTTGGTCACAAGGTCGGCACCGTCGTTGTGCAAGTGGATTGAATTATGTTAATACCAAGTAAACAATCGGCTGTTAAGAACTTGAAAGCAGATTTAGAGATCCAGGTGATGATAGTGTTAGGTACACCATTCACTGGCAAGATCCTTGAACGCAGATACTTTTCGCTATTCGTTATCCAGTTATCAAAGGAATTGACCCTATGTAGCATATTTAACCAGTGTTGACAACACAGACCGAGGTAATGACCTAAGATGATATGAAACTGCTGAAACCATCAAGTCCTTAGACTTGTTGTTGGAAGAAATTCGAGCGAAGCTTATTGTTCACTTGGTTCTGATCTGATCATCCTCACCGCGTACACAGTGACGATTTTAACCTTGTTTCGATGCCAAAACACACGTAAAGCCCAAATCAGTCCGCAATTATTCATTCTCAAGTGACCGAACGTCTCCATTTTGATAGGTTCCTAATCAATCTCTTAGTTTCGCTTGTTTTCTTTCATACATGGACGTTGGATACTCTTTGTAATTATTGTGACTTGAAGTAATACAGATAGCAGTTATTCTCCACAGTTCTTTTACTCATGTGCTTACCTCTCAATGAGTCTTGATTCAATCTTTGACTTCCTTGGTCATTTTTTGATGCCTTAAACGAGGTAGTTATCGAGGTAATCGCCTCACGAGTACCATGTATGGACTTCGGACTCTCAGGTTTGCTTGGAAATCATTCAACCGATAGGTGCTACTGGTGAGTTTAGTTAAAACTAGGAAAGTGGAAGACAGTTGCAGTTCTAACTACGTTGTCTGTTCGTGTTTTTCTTTGGCTTCTGTTCCTCTTCAGCCGGAGTTTATTCCAATCATCGATGCGACCAACTGAAGTTGTATCCCTAGACGTTCCACCAGATGAAATCACAAACGAAGATGGAAAGTGTCTATGGTTAGCTCTTGCTCATTCGTTTGATCTTTTCATGTGATCCTCGTAGGTCAAGTATTTTGAAAGAAGTCACTCGTAAAGCTTCGTGCAAGCTGTCGTCGGCCAGGGCTTTGGTTGTGCTTGGTGATGATGGAAGTGGTAAAACCACACTAATCACCAAACTTCAAGGCAGCGAAGATCCAAAAGAAAGCTTTGGTCTTGAGTACACTTTCATAGACATCAAAGACGAGGACAGGGATGGTTGGTTGTGCTGCGATTATGTTGTTTTACCTCTGTTTATAGATCAAACCAAACTGAATGTCTGGGTTTTGGACAGCGATGTCGTGCATAAACGTTTGTTAAAGTTCGCTCTAAATGAAGAAAACTTCGGAGAGTGTGTTGCGATGTTGGTAGTTAGTATGGCAGAACCCTGGAAGATTATGGAAAGTTTGGAGAAGTGGTCGGACTTACTGGAAGAACATATTAAAAGCCTCCCAATTCCTATTGAAACGATTTCGGAATACAAGAGTGGCTGTAAGTGTGATTGTTGTGTCATTCGTTTACATTTCTCAGTTTCTGCACAGACTGCACTTATAGCAACAGAATTGTTACTTGTGTAAGACTATCCGTTTTCTGTTTGACAGGATGCTTCGAATAACTCTGTCTTATAGCGAATTCGTTAAATTTTGTGCATCTTCGTACGTCCATCAATATATAACTAGAACGTCTGGTCCGATCTTTTTGCAAACACTTGTGACTATCACTAATACATATGGCTGTGTTGCCGATAATCACTCACTAGAAGTCATATAACCAGTTTCAAATATAATTATACTTCTGTTGCTTATGAAGATAACTCGGAAGTTCGCGGAGATCTATCGCGCGGAAGGTCGGAAATACACCTAACCGGATATTGAACAGTTGAATGATGGTAGATGCTAGTTTTAATGTACGTATGCCAGTTGTTCACCTCGTGCTGTAAATTCCTCTGCACGAAAAGTCAAGCGTGGCGTCAAAAGTTTTGAAATTCCTTCGAACGATCAACACCTCAAGGCGAACACCCTACTGGGATTATTTCAAGTTCAGTGCCTTCAAATGATGCTCCCTTGTAGTTGATTATGACTAACCGCTGATGGACTTACTTTGTTTGGCCCAAGCGAACGGCCATTGTGACAAATCGTGTTGCTTCTTATTGCCTATTGGCAAGTGTCATCTGTTGCACCTGTGTACTTGGCATCCAACTTGATACATCGTTGTGGCCATCTTTGTCATGTTTCCTCCTGTCTATTTAAACTTTTACTGTATTTCTACTCCCTTATGGAATTGCACTGAATACCTTATTCTGAGCCGGCCGCCTTCACTATTATATGAATTGAGAATCACTCACAGTTGATCGCGGCGTTCGCCTTCCTATAGGTTTTTCAACTATCTCCTTTCAAAGAGAAGCACTGTGCTCAGGTTTCGCTCTTGTTGGAGCTTGCCAGTAGTGCATATCCCTGTCACGGCCGTGATTTGAACTCCAACCACGCTTCTACATGAAAACGGTGTTGACCAGAGAAGACTGACTGAAGAGCCCACGGGAGCACAAACGGTATGATTAGTTGAATGCTGTTGAGCTTATAGGAGCCAAATCTCATAACTTGTATTTAACTCAGTCGTAAACAACTGCACTTCGCACCTACCAGGTGCAAAGTGTTGTTAAAAGGTTAGGTTGACCCTGACCCTGTTTTTGATCACAGACAGTCTGTTACCTACCCTCCTGCTTTGGCAGTGTCATCCCATGAGTTTATAGTATTAGTGATGAGGTGTCAATGAAGACAGAGAGAACATGTAGTTCGTTTGTTAATCTTCGTTACCTGTGGCGTCCGAATGTCGGCTAACTGATCTGATTGCGTGAGCAATGCGACAGTCCGTCGGTGCGTATTTGAGAAATGCACAAGTTTTTCAGCCAAGGACAAATAACTAAACTATACAGACTACGCTGGTTTGATCATGTACGCCATGTGCCGACGAAGCGTCTGACGCTCCGGGCATTGTCTGGCGCAGTTGTTGACGGTTGTTAAAAACCACATGGCGTTCAGACTATGACGTGGTCATGGACAATGAACACTTCGGCCGCCCCATTGAGAACATGGTTAGTAGGTGCCGTCTGTCAGTTGGGGGAGCCTACAGCTGTTCACACGTCTGGTTGGAGATGCCCTTGTACATGGTACGGCATCGCATTCAGTGACAAATTCTTTTCCGTAAGGTTGTTGGCTCTTCGTAAACTTCCGTCGTCTTCGCTTACTTTTTGTTCTTTGTACTGGTTTGTTCGTTGGCCGTTTCGGAATCAGCGGCAGTCCCAACCATAACTCAAAACTGAAGCTAGTGACGATTATGACTGTTTTAAGAGCTCGGGATTTCTTCAGGCTATTGCGTTCAGAGGTATTATACTCTAAATACTTCACATTACCATCTCTGAAAATCAGGAAGGATTCGACATCAGTCTACGTGGGCAAGCATTAGATTACTATGCAGACAAAGGTACGAACTGTCGGCATGTTTGACCTTCAGGTGACTGTGTATTACGCAGAAAGAGAAGATTAGGAGGATTCTAAAGATAAACTCTAATCGGTGTGTGTAGATAGAATATAATCCATCCTAAATCTCACCGTTTGCGTTATTTAAATATTGGGACATATTGCACCCATCATTTCTAAGCTAGGAAGCATAAAAAATAATCTCGGAATTGTTTGTCCTAGTTGACAGATAACTTCGAATATCTTTGGAAAATTAGTAATTGTACACTATTGTTCTGATGAAACGAAGATGGCCTGTTCGACTGAGAGTTTATTCACCGGACGAACTATTTTGTCCGATCCTGACGTTTTCGCGTTCTAAAGCGCAACTGTATAATATGTTGCCGAAGAATGAGACCTTGTTCCACCGTCGGAGTGTTGGCTAAGAGCGTTAAAGTTTCCGGCGTGCATATCCTTTGGACTCTGCTTGTTAAGCAGCAAACCAAATTCCGCTTATACTTCAGCGGAACAAAGCTGAGGAAGTGCGTGTACTGGCCAGTCCACGTTTTTTTCTCTATGAACTACCTTTTAAATCCATCAGTTCTACGAAGTATGACAACACCTAGAAATGATAGTTGGTTATTCATCTCTAATTCGATAGTGAATGCGATGTTGGAATGCGCACGACTCAAATCTGCTAATAGACACCGTGTGTCATCCCTATTGCTTATCAAGCAAAATATATCGTCTACGTAGCGACTATAGAGACAGCAATTATCGACGACGTGACGTAGTTCGTTGGTTTCTAGTTTGGCCATGAATATGTCTGCGAGCAACGGACCTAACAGAGAGCCCATTGCTACGCCATCACATTGTCTATAGAGCTTTCCATTGAATTGAAACTGAACGTTTGAGGTGCAGAATAATAATAGCTCTTTTAGTTTGGCGATGGGAATGCCGACGTTGAGTTGTCTGTTTTCAATGTAAGCGCACAGATAATCAATAGTTTCTCTTAACAGCACGTTTGTGAATAACGAGGTTACGTCTAAGGAAACCATTTTTTGATTCTTGATATTCACTGAATCAACCGCGTCGACAAAATCAAAAGTATCTTTTAAACTGAATGGGGTCAGTTGCGATTTGATTGGTTCCAGTAGCTCCACTAGCCACTGGGCTAAGGCATGATACGGAGAATTGTACATGTCGAGAATCGGTCTTAAGGGCACTCCATCTTTGTGAACTTTAGGGAGACCATAGAGGCGTGGAATGACCGTCCCTGTTGGTCTGATGCGCTCAAACGTGCGTGCGTCAATCAATCTGACTGTTCTAGGCCACGGAGTAATTTGGATAATTTCTTTATAGCTGTTGTCTTCTCCTTATCATTTTCTGTCTTAGTAAACTTTGATCTGTCGGACAATATAGATGACATTTTGTCAACATAATCGGTTTTATCGAATAGAGAACAATACCGGATCCTTTATCTGGTTTTGTCAATAAAATGTTCTTAACTCTTTTACGGTGTCTAAATGTTCGCGCTTTAATAGACTACAATTTGTTACCTTGCTCCAGCACATTCGAGATGTGCTAAGTCAAAATGGATATCCCCAACGATTCCTGGACAGAAACATGCAACCAAAAGTGAAGCATGAAATTGTTCAGACGGTGGATAAAAAGCCTGTTTTTATCACTCTATCATACAAGTATGAAATCGTTCCAGGTACATTACGATTAAGAATTTGTGAACATTTATTAGGATCGCACTTGATCACGTAACTTTTGGTCTGCACACAAACTGCGACAAAGGATACAACGACATTTGCTTGGTGAAAAATTTGTTTATGCCATTAAGGGAGTGGGCTAATAATCACTAAGTTAATATCTCACTACTCATGAAATGAGTTGACTCCCGCAGCACATTCAACGGTTCTCTGGACAGTGATACGTTGGTTTGGTTACATGGTCCGCCTCGGAACACAATTTGGCACTGACTGTGTCCAAATTGGGGTGGGCCAGTCACTCTCCAAGAACCTTAACCACCCGGTCAAAACAATATTCATAAGATCGTTGGTCTAGTGAACGAGTGCTAGGCCTGTAACATGAAGCTACAGGTTATCTCTACCGGATAAATTAAAAAAAAAAACAGTCCGAGAAAGAACATCATAATACAGTGGACCACAATTGAACATCTTCTGGTAGTCTGTCACAAAAGAGGGCGGACTCAATGGACTCAACCAAAAGCATCATGAGAAGCAATACGGTCACAAAACAGAATCTAAAGGCAGGTATAAGTCCCGAAATGTCAAGTTACGCTTGCTTAATTTCATAAATCCCGCAAGACTCAACCACCAAATGCTCGGTAGATAGTCACGGGCCGTCCACAAGTTTAGAAGTAAATAACTTTAACGTTAAGATGGCCCGTGCTGCACTCCCAACTGCATTACAAACTCGGCGGGCGGTAATCTCACTGGTAAATTCATACTTGTACGATGGAGCGATAAAAACAGACTTTTTATCCACCGTCTGAACAATTTCATGCTTCACTTTTGGTTGCATG
>LOND01003269.1:18739-51308 GCA_014220965.1 Paragonimus kellicotti | reverse complement strand
GAATGCATAATTGACTTGAACGACATTCAGCCCACCCTTCACCACACTGCTCTTCACGTCTTTTGTGAGGCCTGATGAAATGAGCGGTCATTAGTAGCATTTTGTAAGATATTATATAGCTGGGAATTGAAAGGAGAGTGTGGATGATGGTTTTTGTGAACTTCACATCTTATGAAAACCCGGTATTGTCCGCGTGCTCTTTCAAGACTAGCTCATTTTATTTTGTATATATCATACATAGATTTTGCTTGACGATTCCAAGTTCATTTACATTAGCCGTGCAACATCTTCCGTTTTGCTGTTCCAATTTGTTGGCCGATATCAGTATTTAACAGAATGAGTTGAATTCACCTATGTACCAGACCTAAGTACCTCGATGCAGGAGACCGAACGTTATGCTTGTGCGCAAACTCATAACTTTACGTGTGTCAAGTTGGCCGTCTGAGCGATTGAGTTGTATATCTCAATGTGCACTAAAATGCATCTGTTCCTATCGTACTATAACTATCAAAATAACAAACGTCTGAGAGAAACTTTGGCCTGTGGCAGCCTAAACCAACACCAATAGGCCACTCCCGATTTTGCCGAGAGGTCGACGTCTGACGCACCTGGTGAAATGAACCCTGGCTGTATCTCTAGTAACCTCATAATAAGACTACCTGAGGATTCACCCGCTCTGTACCGTGACTCTCAAATCTACTCATTTCTGTCGCCTTTTGCCATGCTTAAGTAAATGGCTAAAGATAGATCGACCATTGTAACCCTCGCGGCATCAAGGTAAATATGGTGATAGTACTCTTAATGCATTTTTAATATGAATGTCTCGGATTAAATAATAATTCAGATGACTTTTTGGACACAAGTAATGAACATTATTAAGCAGGGGGAGATATGGAAGATCTTGCATCTACTTTTTCCGGCTGGTGCCCGAGTTTGCACGCACTGTTGATGCTGAGGTGTCGATAGCGGATAATTTCATCTGCCACGGGGTTTCATCGGCGTTGGCAGATTATCTGATTGGATCACAAAGTTGTCACTTCTGTTGGGGACGTGTCTGTTTTATCGCGTTTTTATGGTTCAACCCTTCGGTCTGCTTTATAATTTGCAGTAGTGAAAATGCTAACCCAACGGATATCTTAGCCATTTTCAACTCGGCCCACACGAACGTGACATTTACACTAGAAGCTGAGCGTAATGATCAACTAGCCTTCCTGGACGTACTCATCCGGCGACGTGCTGATGGATCGATTCAACGTAAAATCTATAGGAAAGAGACCTGGAATGGACAGTATATCCATTTCAATAGCTTTGTCCCTCTAAGGCAGAAAAGGAATCTCATAAACTGCTTGACTGACAGAGCCAGGAGAATATGTACACAAGATACAGTCTCTGACGAAACTATCTGTTCCTACGCACACTGTTCTTACAAAATGGCTATCCAGAGCGTTTTGTGGACAAGACTATGCAACGTCGTGAGAAACAGGATAAGATGACCCAAGCGGAAAAGAAAGCAGTATTTATCTCATTACCATTCAAAGGGGATACGCTTGCCGAAACAATCACTAGGAGACTTAACAATGTTATCAATAGAACATTCCATGCTGCAAAATTACGTGTCTGTTTCAACTCCACTCCAGCATTGTGTTTACGGTTAAAGGATAAAGTGCCCGTTTCTGCGGCTTCTTTTGTGTATACTCATTTACTTGTTCCTGTGGAACTAGTTACGTGGGTCGCACGACCAGGCGCTTATCTGAACGTATTCGTGAGCATCATCCAGCCTGGATCAGTAGCGGAGTCACCAAGACAATTACCAGCGCAATTGTTGCACACCTCGTTGATACACATCATACTGTCAACCTGGACTCCTCTTTTCGTCCGATTTACCGAGTCAACGCCGGTCACTCAAAAGCTGTCAGATGCCGAATTTTGGCCACAGCCGAAGCGATTGGAATTCGATTAAAAAATCCACCTTATGTGCACAAAAGCGCTTTGTTCAGGCGTTGAAGTTGCCATGGCCAACCACCCACACCACGACCGATCAAAGCGTCATGGTTCCAGTTGCGTCATAATTGTGGCGTAATCGTATCAAAACGTTGTCTCCGTGTGTGCCAATGACGTGTCCGACCTCACTTGAACTTGTTTTGTTTGTTTCGCCCTGACAACCCTGTTCCATATAAATGTTATGTAATTAGCCTGATGATGAATAACCGAAAACGAGCTTGTTCGCTACACTATTGTTTTCTGATGACTACCCCGGGGATTTTTAACTAACTAATTTGCAGTTTCTAACTGTTTACAACATATGTACGAAGACGGTCACAGCTGGGCTCTGTATTGTCAGATCGTTCAAACAAATGTATGCAATTGAGGTCGCCTGAATTCGAAACGGCGACGTATACATGATAGATAGCGTTCGTCGTCAGTGTCACTGTGTACTCGCCTCTTCATAATAGACGGGTTCGATCATAGCTAGGTTTATTGGTCTTTTATCTCTACTTTGGGAACAACGACGTCTTTTTAGCATCATACGTTAATAATTCGTTTACGGAAGTTCCACCACTAGGCGTGTGCGCACTTGTCATTGACGGGAAGACACTACCTCTGCGATCACTGCTTGGCTGCGTCCATGTGAGTCTAGAAAAAGCCGGGATCGTAGGAACTTACAGTTTTTGGGTTGTCTGCATACTCAAGAGTCATCTGGAAAGCTCATTGTTATATGTTAACGATAGCAACGGGCAAAGGATCGAATCTTAAGTCAGGATCATTGATATGAGTGCAGAAATGGGAGGTAAGAACTGTTGACTTTAAAAGATGTATTACTCATCTGGCGGTAGCTGAGTGACAGTGACGCTTGTCTATCAGTCATACAGTCACGGCTGGCGACGTTTGAATGAAGCTGCCAGGTGGCTGGATGGTTACGTGGTCACTATCTGTGATGGCCTTAGCCCTCCCACTCAGCATGATTGGGAGTGTACGACCATTCATGCTCCTGATGTGAAAGGCCATCGAGCGGAGCAGTATCCCAGTATATGACAGATCAGTTTTGAAAAAAATTTGGTTTCTTCCAGGCTGATCTTTACATTGCCTTTATTACTATTCGAACGTTTGTGTCTACTTATTAACCTGTCTTTTGCGGACCATTATTAGAGTCAGCAGTGGTGTCAGCCGTTTTATCCATGACCTGGGTGCAATATCGAAAACGTATATATGATTGGGGGTTCGAGCCACGGTTGTCGCAATCGCCCTTGTCTGCACGCGGTCTTGCACATCAGATTCCGGTAAACACATTGTGATGTTATGCTGAAAAATTCATCTTGACTCCTTACTTTTTATTCATTTTCAGAGTGCCATTGTCACTTACTTGATATTCCTGACATCAATTTACTAATGGATAATAGACAACCTCCGCCGTATGAAACCGTGGTCGGTTATCCCAAAGGTGGGTAGTTATGCCGTTGGACTGCGCGTTACTCTGTTCTAGTCCGTTAGGCAGCTTTTGTCTTTTATTCATGTTTATTGCATGGGACATTAAATATTTGGTTGTAGTGGTAATGATGCAAGGGTATGACTGCACCTGAAAATAAAGGACAAGCGTGTGGACTGATAGACACAGTGTCGACAGAAAGAAAAAAAATCTATAGATTTTGTAGTTAATCCTGTTTGCGTATATATTCCAGACATCTCATTACACCAGTGGTTTTAAACCCGACAGCACCGATTGCTTTTGCTCTGGTTTGGCAACTTGCCAATATTTGGCTAATGTGCGACTTTGCATATCATACAGTGGCGAATGTCCTATGTTACAAAATCTTTTAACCTATCTTACGACTGTGGCTTTAAACTATAGCACCAATTAATCTTGGAATTGCGATGCGGTTGTTGAATTTTAGAGTTGTCTTATCTGAGCTTTTCTATCTAATTAGTGAACGTTTTAGCCGATATGGTTGAGGTTAATAGTTTTTGTGTCGCCTCAGCTGTTGACTTCATATTACCCTTTGCTGACCGTTTGCAATCTTATTTCCTGCCACAGGCGCACCTTATCCAACCGGACCTGTACCTGGAGGTGAGCCATTGATCTTTACAGTGGTTCTCTGCAATTGTTTTCTTGTATGAAAGATGTAGTTGTTCGTACGAAACCTGTTTTCCTGTGACTCAGTGGTAATCACGTCCAGCTACCAAACCGGACCGAACTCTGGTTATGGCAACTGTCACTATATACATTTGGGCAGCCTGATAACATCCAATCCACATGATAGCGCTTGTCTTGGCATGTAAAAGCCGGAAACCCTATCTTAGTACTCCCTTATGCTGTCTGTCGACCTATCAACCGTGAATCCATTATTCTTACTGTACTACCATCCATTTGCCTGGGGATGCTTCCTCGTCGAACGAATTCACTTGTCTCGTGGTTAACCCTCACGTGGGAAGCTATTCCCCGATCTGAATCCTTCGAAAGCGTCTGGTGGCATTGAACTGGACGATCCAGTTATCCAAATGCCAGCCAATCTGAGTAATTCATTTTTCAATCACTCAACACGGCTGACCATCGACATTGTGATCTACGTTGTTTTATTACAGTTTTGCCTATCCTTTATCTCCCTCATTTTCCTCAATAAGAGTCTTCTATCCACCCGGTCATCCCCCGAGTGTTACGTTTCACTGTCATATCAGATAGATTTTGCTTGGATATCACTAATTATACACTAGGATTATCAATAAGTATTGTCTGAAGCGTTCATTATTGTCCTAATCAAACTATTGGATTGTCTTGAGGATGGTCGATTAAGATGAATGACTCTGGGATGCCGAGCGAAAACGTGAGCTATAAATAACTTAAATAGGCGTTTATCCAAAATGACCGTAACGAACGTACTGGAGTTGTAACATAGTACACGATCTTCGTTCTGGCGTGTTTTGGTTCACCTCGTCAGTTAGATACTTCACAAATGAGAAGTTTCCTAAACGTACTTAATTTGTATTGCCCTCGTGTTTGTATAGTTATTTGTACCCTTTCACCAATCTTCCGATTTTTGTGCTCGTGGTGTTGTCGTTCATCGACCAGAAATAGGCCATCTTCAATATTTCTTGTGGTTTATAAACCATGGACGATTGTTTAATGTATGCTGCTGACCACTGACTCTTAGTATTTAGCTCCTAGACGATCGCCATTGACCTTCATACGGTGGTTCCTAATCGACCGCTCCCAGCTTCTAAACGGAATTACTTGGAACTTAATCAGTCGCCGTTGACTCTTAAAGGGCGGGAAACATTGTGTTTATTCAGCTTTTTGAACTTCTATTGGTTGCGTTTTATTGGGGAAAATGGAAACGACTAGCTTTTTTTCAAGGCTTACAAAGGTTGGAGAATACTGTGGTTCTTTTTTGGAAACTTTTGTAACTCGTTTTTCAGATACGCTTTCGTACAATCAGGTTTAATGCGTCATTCGTTTATACTGTCCTTTGTTACGACGTATCTTGGCTTTTGCCACTATTCTTCCTGAGGTCGAATATTTTATCGTTAGATCTCTCGTTATTATGCTGTCTGCGCAATCCCTCGTTCATCCCTTTGACTAAGGTGACCTCTAATTTGTGAGGTGACATATGCAAATCTACGTTCATTGTTCCGCTGGCCTTAGATCGCCACCGTCTGTCGTTTATTGATCTTTTTTAACCGTGGTTAGCTTTACGCGCCGCTTTCGCGCAGTCAACTGATGATGACTGTAGCGAAATGATAGGACGTTGTTTTCTCCATTGTTCTGTCGTACCAGCGTCATACTACACTCTAACTACAACCACTTAGTGATGGCATGAGCCACTCCTTCAAATGCTACTTCAGCGTTCGATTACCTTGGCCGTATCACCTTTAAAAGTAAACGTTTTTGATTTTATATTGTTTTTGCAAAATGCCACGAGAATGTGCGAATTCATTCACAATTATCAACTGTTAGTGCAACATGGGTTCTTATCACTTCGCGCGACTTTGATAAGTACTTTCAGATCGTTGGCATCGTACCCAACATCGATACGTCTGATCTTATAACGCCAAAGGAATGCACCAAAATGAGCTCTCCTATTAAGGTAGAGCTCAATTCAAGCTGAGACCTTTGGAGACCATACACTACTAACGCAGGGCTGCAGTCATTGGACATGTATGCTGTATCCACTCCACAAACAGAACCGTTGAAGCAACAGAAGTCCCGGTGTTTCTTTGACAAGTTGAACTCAAGCTCCTTGACTGATATAGATAACGTTCCCATACTTCTTAAATGAACTTGTTTAGTTTCGAATTCAGAAGAACGAACACTCGTGACTGATTTTTGTACGAATGCGCGACAAAGTAGATAGCTGAAATTTCATGCCTTTTGCTTCATTTTTTGTCTCATACGAGATGCTACGTAATCAATTTAGTCTTTCATGTTTGCATGTGCTCGTCCCCGACGCTTGAATCTGTTATAAAGTTGCCCTCTCATGCTGTCAGGTATTTCGACTAAACTAACAGAATGGCTTTATAATTAGGGGGAACTGTGCTCGCGTTAACGGGATCGTGAATCTGAGGTCGTGATAATATAAACTTTTGTACTCTTCACTTGGCACTTGAAAAATATGGTTTGCTCATGCTCAGATTAACTCTCCATAGTGTTTTGAACTGCTTTCAAGTACGCCGGAACATTTTGAACTTTTTAATGTGAATCTCTGTAGATAACATGCACGTACACTTTGTAGGCGATCTGGGTAAGTTGCCCAAGCCCAGTCTTGATGTTCGAATCTCTAACAAATCATCTAAACGTATAGACAGGCTAACAGTTTAGTGTGTGAACAGAAAGATGGGAAGTCACAGTTTGCAGGCTTCCATCAGACCAATTTAGAACAGATTTATCATTCTGTAATTAGGCTCTCATAATTTATTGCACTGGAAACCACGTTGATATTATCGGAGAGACGAATTAAGGTCGATAGTGAGCAAACCCATATGTGTTCTGCTCTATGTCATTAGTCAACTGGGGTGGATTTTTACACTGAGTAGCAAGAACGCTTGTAATTACTATCCACCGCAAACGACATCTTTTGGTTTTTTATCAGTACGATTGGCGCCTACTTATGTAGTGCAACTGGTGAGAGATTCAGGCCAAGTATTGTTTCGTATGAGTAAACAGATTTACTGATTACTTGAGTTTGTGTTAACCACGCGCGTGTTTCTCAGTCGGTGCGTAGAGACAACGAAAGAGCCTTTTTCTACTTTTCAAAGGTGACATTTTATTGCAAGGTGTCATGCTTGAATCTTTGGTTCAATAACATGCACGTTGTGTTGCCCACTGGTTTGCCGCACGTCACAATTGTCACAGCGACTTTCGTCTGCTCGGTTTGTCTCTTTGTTCTCATAGTGTTCTATAGTGTTATCTAAACGAAATGTAACTAGATAACGTACTGAATATTTTCGTGGTTTTCACTTATGATGCCTTATCTGCACGGCGAGATTGAAGGATCCGACTTTGTGATTTTTCGAAATCCATGTGATCTATATTCATTGTTTTTTTTTTACGTGAATGAGTACCGGTTATAGAAAACAACGGTGGTGAACGGTCGTTTTCAATAGTTCTTCATCAGATCAATATTGATCAAGAATTGTCAAAAACAATTGGTTGTCGCCGTTGTTTCCCATGACTCTGATAGTTTTCCTAAGAATATCGGTTAGCTGGTAATATTTCTATAATTTCTGGTATCTCTTCTGTTCTAGAGACACACAGTTGAGATATCTCAGTTTGATCTTGGCTTGCCCCTACTGTGTCTGCCTGGGCCTTGACAACTCGAAGTTGATGCATTCCTCATGACACCAGACTCTTGCGATCCTCAAGCTAAAAATCTAATTTCCGATTGCACTGCAACCGAACAGGATTATAGATCCGTCATAGGTAGATGAAAATACAGTGGTGTACAAGTTTGGTAAACTCATCCATGCGCTAGTTATGGGTTATTTCAAAGATGTAGGTCCTGTCTTGAAAACACGGTCGAATATTTTTTCCAAATCCGATACAATCTCCGGCAGAGTTGCTCTATCGTGCTATCTATCTTTACACCAGTGTGATCACTGAAATTTCTTCAGCTACTGGTTCACCTTTATACCTTTCGATTATTGCCTGGTAATAACTTTACACATCTAAGCGGAAGTGTGAGCAAGCAGATATCTGAAGGCTTGTTCAGTATTGTTTTAGGACAAACATTTGATGACAAGTATCGGACAGATCAACAGGAAGCCTGTATGTACATTTATCACAGACGTTAAGATGATTGTAAACGATATAGTCAACAAGTGAGGTCGAGGAGGATATGGGATCTTGCGATCTGTTGGGGGAACTGTATAAACCACCGAGATCCTTCGCCAGAAGTCCGGTGAATATGACCGAGAAGTAGTAAATCTAACGTGATAACACACAACACGAAACAACTAGTTCTTTAAGATAAAAAGGAGTTGTTGCAGATTTCAACCGACGGACAAAATAATTTTATTCGAGACGAAATGACATCACAAAAATTTATTTTACGATGCATTTACCAGATTTCGAAGTAGGTGTGTGTCGATTGATCTGTCGAAGATGAGAGGTGATTGGACAAAATTATATGCCCACTTTTAACCCTTGCATACAGTAATAATCGTATGAATATTCTGCCGGGTTTAACATGAACTACCGACTTTTGGAGCATCTTCCTATCTTTACTAGTCCCTGTCGCCGAATTACAGCTTGCTCGTTGTTGAAGTGACACATCATAACAACCTTATTGGTATATCTGTATCTGGTAACATTGAAATTTGCTGGGGGGAACTTCCACACAGACGATGAACAGAAACTTTGCTCAATCTTCATCTCATATTTTCAAAGTTCAGAGCGCATTACTGTTACAGGGCAAATCAGTTTCAGCCAGTCCGATTGCATGGTGGTTAATCCCTGAATAAAACAAATGATGAATCTGACAAAGCCGCTGTTGTCCTCATCAATTTGAAGTCATCCGATTGATGATACTGAAGGTTTAGAATCTGTAGACTGTACTTGACCCTGCGACTTTGTGATACCGGATCTTTCTCTTAACTGTTTGAGTCGCACCGGAACCGTTGTGCCTACTTATGATTGATGGGGTGGAAATGTATTGTTACTTGCTTTTTCCTCAATGCGGACCTCAATCATCATTTCTCTCCCTCTTTTTCTGTGTCTGCAGATCATTCAGAGGGTGATTACTTACATAATGATTAGCCATACAGTTTGTGAAAGTCGTGTGTACTAGCTAAATCCGTTGGAAACTACTATGAATCGTTTGAAATTTCACAGAATTATGAAAGCTTGTGAATGTTTGCCATTACATTTGATCGTTAAAATGTTGTTTTCAATTCCGCAACTCCAACAGATCACATGAACCAGTGGCATAATCTGCGCTGTTTTGATACACAATAGGTTGTCTTTGTGACAGTTGTACTCATCACTTTTGACAGTACAATTGAATATCTTTTTGGTGGGAATGTTATGAGTACGTTGCACTACGCCGCATTCACTTTCCAAATCACGGTTAGTGGTGGTTAGACTAAACGCGTCGATTGTATTGTCACGTACGTTGCCATATCGGCGCGATGTATCCAGCTGGTATTGCGTTTGTTCTGTTCAAAGTTTATTGCGATTCCTTGATCGGTTGATTTCTAGTCTGTATACTTATATTCGCCAAGGCTAGAACTGAATAAAGTGAGTTGCAATGCCCAGCCCTTATCGATTGGGCGCGCACGCTGTATGCGAGGTGCATTGCCCTTGTTCAGACTCGATTCACTTTTGTAGACTTGCAGTGGCAGATTGAATGAAACACTTAGGTGTTACTACTGCCATCTCGGTTACCATCATTTTCGTGATCTTCAATGAATACCGGTCATTCATTATCTTTATTACACGACTCCGTAACATTCATTCGACGCTTCGTTGTCTTTTCAACTCGTCTTATTGATGGTGAGGTCGAGTAAGATCAGTTTATCTTATCTAGTTGAATCAGATGACCCAATGAAGGTCGTACACAAGATACAGTGGGAAATAGTCACTGGGCGATTAACCGATATACATCATTGATCATGTAAACGAAGGATGTCATTTGCAACAGTACGTTGTTTTGTTCCCTCTACACGGGTGAATGCTTGACCACTACATGTCTGTAGAGACACAGCAAGCTTGAGTGAGGGAAGTGCATCTCACATACAACGTACTTGTTCGAGCTGGGTGCTGCAAGTCACTGTTTACATGTTTTTATCCAAATGTGTGTCTGCTGTTTGATCCGTTCAGATCGTGATTATTCGTGCCTGCAATTGGGCTTCGTTTAGTTTTCACAACTTACTCTCAATATGTTAACATGTTCCGATGAATTTTTTTTTTACTTTACTCACCCTTTCCTAAAGTAGTTTTTTTAAATTAACGTTGAACTTCGAGTGCTTATTTTCCTCCTTTCATAATACCGGAGTAGACTAAGGCTGTCAGAGACAGACACTTCTTATTAGATATGGATCGTCTATTCTGTCTGGGTAGCACTGACTTGTTATCTTGTCATAGTACCTTAGTGCTATCCGGAAGGACAGCGAATAGACGGGTCCTCTTTGTCAAACTTCACCATCTGTAGCGTCAACAGGACACCTGATTATTGTTTAAAAAAGTGGGCCTGTGCGACCCATCCGGATCTATAGGCTATAGTTAATGAGGGTGTAAGCCGTTTTGCTGTGTTTAACAATACTTGCTCCCTTCCAATAACCATGTGCGAAGTTTAGGATTTCGCTGGCGGGTATGTGGCAAAAGCGCTCATACGCTATCGCCTGTTCAGGTAATCCAACTTCATAGTATTTGATATTTGGAGCGTGCATTCTAAACGCTTGTAACACCAGTAGTGATGGTCACCAAACTTTGGAAGAAACTGCTTGATTTTCGGACGGCGACATTATTACATATCTATAGGACCGTGACTGTTTCATTAAACTAGGTTGGTAGGTCCCGTCCGCAAGTTTGAGGCTTCACGATTACCCGCGTTAAATCGTGGAAACTATCCAACGTGACAGCATACCGTAGTCCCTCAGGTGGTTACCAGTTATTTGGTTCAATCCCATTTTTCTAGAACACTCGTCGAAAGTTCCCTCTACTGCTGATGTGAACAGTTGTTGGAAGCACAGCACAAACTGATCACATTCAAAACCAGATTTGTGTGCACATTTGTATATTTATCGTTGTCCCTAGTGGGTTTTTTTTTTTATAGTAGCAGGTGGGGACTCCAATCCTTTTTCAAGACCACAGAGATATATGTTTCAGAATTATTATGTTATATCTAACTAGTAATCCGCGCAAGACAAACAGAACCACAAAATAAAGGAGGAAAAAACAAATTTCAGAAAGAGTGTTAGAATCCCACACTACAATGGTGTTGTCATTAGTGCTAAAGCTCCTTTTGGGAAAAAACTTAGATTTGAATGTAAAGGCGGTGAGCGTTAGCTCTTCTAATAGGTAGTTCTAAGCTGGTTTGATTAATGCAACTTCCGCTGACGTGCGCGATAATTTGCATCCCTGTTTCCTCAATCCTACGACTAAGTTCAACCTTCATCCAAAGCGGGATCTGTGCCATGGACGGAAAGCAGTTTTAACAACGTTATGTGTAGTTATTGAGTGATTTGGTGTTGGAGTTTACTGCTTAGAACATTACCTCGCTGTAATTTCTTGTCGACGATTGTGTGAGTTGTTTCACCAGGAAGACCTAAATTGGTTCAGGAGTCTATCGAAGAGACGGCTGACTCGTGCCTCATTATCGTGAATAATGTTATATCGGCAGGTCTTGCGTTCTTTAGGTAAAGCACATAGCCATATAAAACCTCCCTGGAGGTACATCCCTTTTCCGAGTTGAGTTTCTAGAGTAAATCAATTTTGACCTGACGAAATATATTTTAGCTGGTACCAGTCGATAACTGCATCTATTAAAGCGAATACTCCTCTATTTCGTCATACCGATAACGTGATTTGGTTCAAGAGAGTGGATTGGCATTCGCGTGACTTCCAATTGCAATGCGAACCCACGTCTTATTCTTTACAACGACCTTAAAACAGTGCAACATATATTTTAAACGGACCGCTACTTTTTCTTGGAATTCAAGTTTGAAATGGCCTGTGTCATCAATGTCAATCACATTTGAGAGCCTCATGGGACCACAAGATTGTCAAATGTACAGAGGTGTCAGTCTACACATCTGCAGGCTAACTGAAGAATCAGTGAAACATGATATGTGATGATTATACACTTATCAGACGCACATTCTAGACGATCGTCAAATTTTTCAGACGCGAAATGGGTAGAGTGCATCTTGCTACTATAATAAGCTACTCGATAGATTAGCAAGCTGTTTGAATGCGTTAGCTGTGGATTACTCCCTTGACTCATACGAGCTGGATGCAAAATGACTATTTGCTTTGAGCATTGGAACTCGTGGACGAGTGTCGGGAATTAGACCGGACTACTAAATTGAATACCGCTCATTCAGATGGTTAACAAGACAATAATCGCGTACAAACGAGTTTATGCATTCATAGTTATGTTTTCGTGCAGTATGTGTCCGCCTCTATCCCAATGTCCCGATCATTTCTCATCTGCCTGGAAGTAAAACTTTTTTAAATAAACTGTCGACAGTATATATCCAGACATTGCTGCCTAATTAACGGCCCTGAAGTGAATATTATATATATATATATATACCTTATGTTCGGGGAACTAACCCAAAACGGATACTTATAGTTTCGTCGTAGTGTGTATTGTTCAAAAACACTTCGTTTTTTGTTGCATTTTATATGAACACGCCGTTGAATTCGTTAGAATTGCCCAACAACCTCAGTAGAGCCAAATGTTGACAAGGTTGGATTTTTTGTGACTTGTTGGATAGGTTAACTAATCGTGTGTGAGTAGGCGATTGTACAGCCCCGACCCAATCCACTGTATGAGGTTTCATTTTATCGCACGTGTGTTGAATGTGTCCTATCAGATTCAGGTTTACTAATGAGTTACGCCCAGTCTGTGAACCCATCAGTGCCAGTTATGACGGTCTACTAAACAGTACGATCTTAGGATTCCGGATACTGTCAGAACGACGGTCAATTAAACTGGACTTTTATATACTAACCTGCACGAAATACATAACCTCTCGATTTTTTAAATACTATGAAGTCACCGGACTTTCAAGAGGAAATCTATTAAAAGCATGGAAAGGTCAGGTTTTGTATCAGGATAGAGACAGATGTTCCCTACACAAAATGATCGACGATTGACGGAAACTAAGCACATTAAAACAGGCTAATCTGAATGATGATAAATGAGTTTACAATCACTAGTTTCAGAAACATCTCAAGTAATATGCAAATTAATTTGCAAAGAAGGTTAAATTCGAATATGGATGTCAAATGTTCTCAGGTGTGTTAAATCGTGAGTATTTGTTTCAACAATAAACACACATGTGCAAACACTGTCAACATTATTCAGTTCGTCAGCGTATCCAACATATTGAACAAATCATATCAAAACACTTCAGTGTTTCTAACCTACATGACTTAGATAACTCATCTAGAAAGCTGGATTGATTATGGAATTTTCAGCCGTACTGTACTTTTCTCTGTTTATAAGCGCCCTTTTACATTCGTGCTTTGAGTTCACTTCACTTTCATATCAAAGTCGTCTTCAGCTGTTAGCACACATCCTTTTATCCATTATCTATCTTGGAATATTGCACGACAAAAAGATACACCGAATCAAAAGTGGAAAAATTACGCTTTGAGGCAAACATAAAATAAGCCTTCGGACAGAAGTATGACAAGCCTGTTCCTGCGGATTGCTCCCCAATCCAGAGACGACTGGCAAAATTCAGTTAATTAAAATTGAAAACGTGGACGCCAGTGCGAAAACTACATGGGTACTTACAGTGACTTATAAACGTTCTAGAATAGAAGGGTTGAAGGACAGGTACCAAAAATAGTAGGTATGGCTGCTGAAGAACCAGTGAAGGTGACTGATTAAAGGTTAGGAGTGTAAAATATTATTGACAGATACCTAGCGACTGTTGGGAAATTTCGGTCCTTTTTGATTGATCAAAGTCGTATTTCCTGAGGGAGGGGGGGGAGTGTAGGTGTTTTTGAAGGTAAAATGGGATTCCCTGTCAATTCTTGGATCATTGGTGATACGTTTTGTCTGGTTTTTGGTGTTTTCACTATCATATCGATCTGGTCAGCTGTTTGAATAAACGTACGTGGAGTGGTAACAGACATTCATCCTTAACGGAGTCTGTTGAAACCTGATCATTTCTGCACTTTTCACGCTTGCCAGCCACAAAAAGTACCGAATCGTAACAAGTGGGCTACGTAGTTATTTTAACAGTAGTTCTGATTTTCGACTTAACCCATCATCATTGTTTCTAACTTTAAACGTTGTTGTCTTCACATTTCCTTCTCTTTCATTGTGATCATTTTCTCGTCTTCTTAACCTAGCTGACCGTCGATATTCTGCTCTGTGTCGCTGCATTTCAAGTTTTTCGTGTCTCTTTACCTCCCTTTTTTCGTCAATAGGATTCTTCTACCCACCCGGTTTTCTTCCGAGTGGTATGTTCCTGTGCTTTTAAAGCCAGATGGTGTAATGCATGTCGTTCGTTTGTCAGTATTTTGTTTTCTTTAAATATCGAGCGGTGATGTTCAGTGTGTTCACAGCAGCTCTGCGGAGGATGTTCGTTTGTTGTGAGAATCATGGAATACATCGAATGAAGATGTGGAAACAGACGGGTTTCCAATAACCGAGAACGGAGCTTTCCCCAAACCGAAGTTAGGGAAGCCAGTCAATTTGTATACTGGACGATTTTTTTTATGTCGAATTTCACTTTGTTGTATCAGTTGCATGTCGCTGTAGTGACAATGTTTGCTAAGCATACTTAGAGTTTGTGAATTGCTGATTCAAGGACGTATGCACTTATGCTGCGTAAGTCGGACGCGCTTCCGTATGTTTATTCTTTCAAGCATATCAGTAAAGTTGTGCATTTTTGGAGCCAATATCAGTTGGTGGCCCTCTTCCTCGGCGATTTCTCAAGCCCTCTAATGGTCACTCACTTACAGCGACAGTTGCTTTATCGGGCGATTAACTATTTTCTTTGACAAACTGTCGCCGAAGATGCACACGCTCGCTATATGAGAACTAGTCTTCAGATATCTTGTAGTCGGATAAGTCTTTTGCCAAGCTTGATGTCCAGATCAAGTTTTCGCTGTTGGTCCCATCAGCACTGCATATGATATCATATCCTCTTAGGTTCGTTATTGTTTCAGGTCACTTACTTTTTTGTCAACTTCGAAAAACCAGATAATCTTAGCCCAAAGTCGGGAATCTTTTCAACCAGTGTTGGGACGAAGAGAGTAGTAATTGCCTTTGGAGTGTATGCATACCGGCGATCCACGTACGCCAGACATTTGGGCAGCCTTACACTTGACTTATGTTAATCTGTTCCATTGCGTCAGCCTGATCCAAGCCGCCCTCTGTATAGAGCCAAGCATTGGGTGGATCTCAGTGTACGCGTTTACGCGTGTGACGAACTACCTTCTTGCTATCCCACTTAACGTTACGACTGGGTTTTCGACTCATTCACCTTGAGTTGCAACTGGGATTAAATGACTTACCGGTGCTTTCGGAGAAACGTCTGCATACTCGTAAAGCTTTTAGCACGAAGACAGGTGCCTATATCAGGTGAACCATATAACCAATGAAGAGGGGTCCGATGATGAACCAACTCCGTCATTAAGTATAAGGATGCACGGGAAGCTTTTCAACGCCAGACAAATAATGCATGATATCGCACTTTCGGAAAAAAGTTCATTTATGTGAACAGAAGTAGAGGTAGCACCCTGTTACTTAATTGCGTTAACATTGGATTGAAGATTTATTTGGAGCAGCAGTTAAGCGCAGATTTTGCTTTGGCGGTGCAAAAGATCACATCCTGGCGTTTCAAAAGGGATTCAGTTTTGAACTTCCGGAGGATGACCAACACACTAGCTCAGTAATGCAGTCGTGAATTATATTTGATCTTTTGCTATTTGGATATGCACAACCCAAAACAAATGAATACATGAAGATTAGGTTTTTTTCAATGACCGGAACTCATGGCTTCATTTTAGAATGACTTTCAGAAGGGTATTAGATAGAATGGACTTGGTGATCACCGGATGATTCACGCATTTAAATGGGGATCAACCAACAAACACTTGGTAACTGTGTAGTAAAGACGAACTGACGTGGTGTTGCACTACTGTGTGATACATATGCTTTTCTTTTTCCGTTATTTCACACTATGCAAAAAGACTATTTCAAAGCGGCTAGCCCTCATTTGCAATTTTTCTTGAACGAACAACTTTCACGTTCGCCACGAAGTGGTCACTGTAGACAAGGAACACTGTATATACACAGTTTTTGTGCATTGCGGTTTTCAGCATTTAGCCTGAACAGTTCGTAAATGTAAAGTTGGTCCGTGTTGGACACTACGACTGGTCATGATCAGTTGGTGTCGGCTCACCAGTTCGGACCTGATGTGAAGAGGCCATGACTCGCACCAGCACTTCAAGTGTTGTGCACAGTTGGACAGAGAGTGAACGACATAATCAGTGTAAATTCGTCCTGATTAGGATAGCGCTTTCGTTATAGCAAGGCGTAAACTCCGGTACAAAACTTAATCTGACTATTCTGAATGGACAGTATTGGTGGTTAATTTTATTGCAGTACACCTCTGTATCTCAACTAATTGACGCTGTGACGTCGAAAGATCAGCTTGCTTCTTCCGGTTAGCTGGATAGCAGCGCATGCATGAACTGATTCACACGCACTCTTCTACCTGTTGCAAAATTGTAATTTTTCAATTCGTTCCCCACAGTTCAATCGATCGCTAGGTTTCGGTCTTTTGTGGTCATAATGTTGAGGCCAGTGGGATTATGATGAATCAAGTTAAGTGGTGATGTGTTGAACGAATGTAACTTCATCAACCGTCAAGCGACAGTAATATCTACAGATTGCTTCAATCACTCTGAGTGGATGAATTTCAGGCAGTGCAGCAAATGCGAACCGGCTGGCCGATTTCAACTGCTTTTGCCTATTATTTTTTGTAACAGTGTATGTTGTATTTCAGCCGTGTTTGATACTGTCAAGTTTGGATAGCCTGACCGACCTCTAGCATGCCTGACCCTGTATATCATTAGCTAGCGAACAGTGAATAATGAGGCTGAAGTCTTGTTTTCGTGTGTCAGTGGGTAGATTTACCCCATAACGAGGTCTAATTTGGTGTTGGGTTTTCCAAACAGCTGCTTGCGTGGCGAGTGGTTAAACGTCGATGCTTCTCGATTTTCTGCTTTGATTTTCACCGTCGCTATTTCGCTTCGCTTTGCTTTATTTTATTTTTATTTTATTCACCGGGCTTGTTAGCCTTCGAGTGAACTCAACTGTTTCAACGCCTGTTATCTTTTCTTGCTGACTATTTTTACAGGCGCACCTTATCCACCCGGACCTACATCTGTAGGTGAGTTACTTGCTACTTACCTGGCCATCCCCATTGTGTTGATTCTCTTAGCTTGTTTTTTCATACTGCAACTGCAATGTGTTTGTATGATTTGCTGCTTTTTTCGGTGCTTCGCAATTGTTAATCTGTTGTGGTCATTCAACAGATAAACATCTTTTCACTTCACGGTACAGTCATGCCCTATCAAAACTGTATATAGACGCTCACATTTGGACTGTTCGATGTACTTTACCGGATCACTCAAGACTGTCACGGCTTCCAGCTTATTTGGTTACCCTTTCACCGGTTTGTGTCAGTGGGTCCCAAACATTCTTCAGCTTATTGTGATCCTAGTTCATCCGAACGGTGACTCTGACGCTCAGTATTCCTCTGCTTCGCCCTAACATTGTCGAGAAGTGGCAGTGAGAAGACAAGCGGATTTGCAACCACACTTTATTTAACAGTTCACTCACCGTGCAGACAAACAAATTTTAACGAATACAAATAAAGGCGCTAGAGAAACGAACGTGTACCAGACATCAAAGAAGCTGATTGTAGACGACAAATTTAGTCCATCTTGAGATTTCACACACGTTTTAGAACAATTAACTGCCGTTCCTGATGACAATTACTGGGACACTATTATCTGAGAGAGTGTAGCTGACAGCGATAGTGTTAATGTACATTTATTGTAATGTCGAGTGAGGCTGTAGTACTTTCGCCAGTGCGCTAACTTTGAAGGTAGTGATTTGTAGTTGGTTTACATTCAAAAGGTAACATGAATTGATACAATGTTATTAGAAAGTGTTCTCATTTTACGTGCATTATGTAGTCATTCAAAGCATACCAGTTACTGCTTAACCAACTGAATACACGATCGAAGGTCGACTCGACGAATGAATTGGGTACAATGGTCGCAGCTTATCAATCTTCGGTCGAAGTTCACTGGAGAAAAATGGTAGCCTACCATTTTCTGAAATTTTACGGTTGGTTTGATGTCTGGATTAAACTAGGGTGACGGAACTGAAACCTCGCCTCATTAAATTTGGAGTTAGAAGGGCCACACAGCGAATCTTGATCTTTCCTTACACTTTTGGGTTTTTCGCAGATTTATTTCTGCAGCTAAGTTTTAGTACGGTCTTGCTCAACGTGAAACTCAGCTGGATGTCATTTTGTAATGAGACCAGTTTCTATTCTGGTCTAGTATTTTGAGAAATGGTACAAGCACGTAGGTGACCATCAGCCAGGTAGATGCCTTTTTGATGACACTTAATTTCCCTAAGTTATTAAAAGTCGTATTGCACTAATTACTGATCATCGTCCCCGATCCTGCGTGCCTTTCTGTCTCTCCCTCGCGTCTCATTTCTGATTATCGCCCTTCCTAACCCTCCATCACCCCTCAGTGAAGCAAAACACTATTTGATATAGTCACCTACTTGGACCTACTCTGTTTGGTTTCTTTACCTAAGGTGTAGTTGAATCTGATTTCTAGAAAACTTTGTACTCAGTTGCAACTCCGGTATTCCGTATCACTCTAAAGCCGCAAATAAACGTTACTCAACATACCGACGTTCGGAAGAGACGTACGCCGTCAATGATTCCGGTGTTTTTCTCTATCAAACTCAGTACATCCGTGACTGACTGTTACACCTCTGTTAGTAACATGCAGTCATCAAACCCTCGGATTAAAGGTGGAGTGGATTAGTTGTGGAAGCTAGTCCAGAGCAAACTGTGCACCTAAACTAAAACATTTAACATCAAAATGTGATAAATAACCAACTGGACTGGAGTACAATGGCGTTTGCAAAATGGCTTCTTTCTGGCTTCCGTTGTTCTGCCTTACTAATTATTCTTACACCATTTTGAACTCGGTGAAACAGTTGTAGCGTTCATACCACTGAGCTCAATTGGCCACAATCTATCTCAACATCCCTAGCCACAGACTGTATGAGTCACGAGATCTCCAGTCTGAACCACAGACTAGTCAAGGCAGTCGACCTATTGGCACCCATTACTAGTCGTCCACTGTTTACTGTACCGATGTAACGGGTGGTTAAGTGTATTTATCAGGTGGTCTTCTTCAGGCACTTCGTCAATACTCCCAAGCCCTAAGAGGTTGGTGAAACGTAAAACACTACAAGATACTCATACCACCATGTTATTCTCCGCCCATTGGTTAATTAGGACCGTTTCTTCCACTAATCAAATTAGACTCGGCGTTACTTATCGTCCTCTTTGCTTGGTCCACTTGTTCACCGTTGTTTATACTGAACGGAATGTCGCATACTGTGGTTTCCTCAACCCCATATACAGTGTTCTAAGACTGTTTTCACCACAACTGTCTTTGTAACATTCCCTGTGTGTAGCGGAACCATCGCGCAAGCCGAAAAACGTATCGTCTACTTACTTTCCTGGTTGATAAATGTCATGTGCCGTCAAGCGTGCTGATTTTATTCCATAAGCCCTAGTAGCTAGGACAGTTTTTGAGGACTTTGATTCATCGATTACCGCATTGTGCACCTTACGCACAGTCTGGGGCCGACTGTCAAATGGTTCATCTGTACGTGAGTGCGAGGGTTTTGACAACCTGACTCCATGAGAGTTGGCCAAATTCTCAGTTAAAATCCAACGGACTGTGGTTAGATGTTCCGTTACAGCAAGTATATTAGAAAAGTCATTGATGGTCTTGGTTTTGGGCTTTTTGTTTTTTTAATCATATCATAGCCTAGTTTTCTGTTACTTCCCAGATCCGTACGGACAACCTGTGTATCCGCCCGGTTATCAGTCACCGCCTTTGTCAGGTGATGCACCCAATCAAACTGAAACCGGCTTCAGTAACGTCGGATTTAACGACAAATCTATCCGCCATGCATTCATTAGAAAGGTAAATTTACAATCTCGTTTTCGATGCAGTGCGTGTTCTGTTTGCTTTGTGTTGTGAAAGATAATAGGCCCAGTTTGTTTCATTGTTGTGCTCTGTGTAATTCTGTTCGTTGCGGCTAGAATTTCGTTGTATAGACGCAACAGTCTACCATGTGTCTTCGTAGAAGTGCGACCAATCCCGTGATGATGCCAATCTTAGTGTCATGCCAGTGTTTATGACCATTTCTTTATTTCAACGTAACGTCGATGTTCCAATACAGTAATGGTTTACGATTCCATGTGCTCGGAGCGAAACGTTTATGGGAACTTAGATTCTTGGGTATGCTACCGGTGTCATTAAAGTACGCGCAATTTGATTTCAACCGTTTTAGGTTGGCATATCATATCCTTTGTTATGAAGAAAGAATGTTTCTCACCTGATTAAATACGTCTTTAACTGTGGCCGGCGTGCAATTTTTTTTCGGTGGGCGTATTGAGTGCTCCCGAGCTATTGCGGTCTTATTGTTAGGAGCCCAAAGAATTCCATAGACATGGATACATAGCTTAGTCAAATAAGTTGTAGTGACTATCATCACCATACCGAACCCAAGATGAACACGCNCACTGGGTTTTGCTGTTCATTGTATTGTAGTGCTTCATTTTTACATCTAGCCCCGAGCAGCTTGGCAGCACTAGTATGGCAAAAAGTAGTTCATTTAGAGCCAGTTCTTTATTGTCCTATTCGCACGTTCTCACGCCATTCGTGCTCTCATGTTTATGAACCGGAAATTCGGTCCACAACGCAACGAGGTTTTCTACTATAATGTCTACTATAATAATTGGTTCTGTGCGTTTAGCTGACGTTATCTCTCCTGGATTTTTGCCTGTTGTTTCTCCCCCGTTGGATCGATTTTGCTAAGTAGTGCCTCGTTCGATCTCCCGTGTTGTCCATGCTCCATCCGCTATAACCTTGGACTATCTCCCACCGTCGTGTTAAGAAACTCTATTAAGTGTTGGAGTAATCGCGTCTCCGATTTGGTCATCCATCACATCAGGTCTACATTTTATTATTGAAGTTACGCTGCGATATACTCCTTTGAATCTGTGGACAGTGTCAGATATAAACATACCTAACAAAACAATTACCTGTATAACTCTTCTTAATGCTCACCGTCAAAGTGATGCTCCACGAGCGGTTTCGGCTTTGTTTACATGTTAAATAGAGATAGTCTAGCTAACGGGCTGTAAAACAAGTAACAACTCAGTTACATATTCAAATTCCCCCGTCATAAACTGTGCCGTCAGAACTGGTGAACGAGAGGTTAAGAGCTTCGGCTCGTAATGAGGAGAGTTGTCGGTTCGACCTTCCATTCAAACTATCTGTACCTGTTAAGTAAAAACAGGAACCAAACTGATCATTGCAGTGTCGTTTTAAGGTTGAGCCTTAAGAAGCAATATGAACGCCGTTTCGAACTCTTGCAGTCTTAACAAATGCAAACTAGCAGTCCGAGATGGACCGTATCCCTCTGCACCAGTGGAAAGTTAAAAATAATATTCCACGGTGATGTTCTGTTATGGTGTTTAACCCCTTTTTTCAACCATCCGACTCTGTTAGACCGTCTATTGCATTTGTGACCATATCGAGTCTCACCAGTTTGATAATGATATCCCTCTAATGAGACGTAATGTCCTCATTCTTCAACGTATCGTTGTTGTATAACTCCTTTCTAATGGATATCATTTTAGATAGTAAAGCAGTACAACATTGAGATCACTATCTGGTTCTGATCTCGCGAATATTCTCATCTAAACCAGAATGTGATTGTCTAAACGGTATGGTGACGTCGTGATTCATTGCGTTAACATTGGATTGAAGATTTATTTGGAGCAGCAGCTAAGCGCAGATTTTGCTTTGGCGGTGCAAAAGATCACATCCTGGCGTTTCAAAAGATTCAGTTTTGAACTTCCGGAGGATGACCAACACACTAGCTCAGTAATGCAGTCGTGAATTATATTTGATCTTTTGCTATTTGGATATGCACAACCCAAAACAAATGAATACATGAAGATTAGGTTTTTTTCAATGACCGGAACTCATGGCTTCATTTTAGAATGACTTTCAGAAGGGTTATTAGATAGGTTATGGTGTGAAATCGAATGGACTGGTGATCACCGGATGATTCACGCATTTAAATGGGGATCAACCAACAAACACTTGGATAACTGTGTAGTAAAGAGGAACTGACGTGGTGTTGCACTACTGTGTGATACATATGCTTTTCTTTTTCCGTTATTTCACACTATGCAAAAAGACTGTAGTCAAAGCGGCTAGCCCTCATTTGCAATTTTTCTTGAACGAACAACTTTCACGTTCGCCACGAATGGTCACTGTAGACAAGGAACACTGTATATACACAGTTTTTGTGCATTGCGGTTTTCAGCATTTAGCCTGAACAGTTCGTAAATGTAAAGTTGGTCCTGTTGGACACTACGACTGGTCATGATCAGTTGGTGTCGGCTCACCAGTTCGGACCTGATGTGAAGAGGCCATGACTCGCACCAGCACTTCAAGTGTTGTGCACAGTTGGACAGAGAGTGAACGACATAATCAGTGTAAATTCGTCCTGATTAGGATAGCGCTTTCGTTATAGCAAGGCGTAAACTCCGGTACAAAACTTAATCTGACTATTCTGAACGGACAGTATTGGTGGTTAATTTTATTGCAGTACACCTCTGTATCTCAACTAATTGACGCTGTGACGTCGAAAGATCAGCTTGCTTCTTCCGGTTAGCTGGATAGCAGCGCATGCATGAACTGATTCACACGCACTCTTCTACCTGTTGCAAAATTGTAATTTTTCAATTCGTTCCCCACAGTTCAATCGATCGCTAGGTTTCGGTCTTTTGTGGTCATAATGGTGAGGCCAGTGGGATTATGATGAATCAAGTTAAGTGGTGATGTGTTGAACGAATGTAACTCATCAACCGTCAAGCGACAGTAATATCTACAGATTGCTTCAATCACTCTGGGTGGATGAATTTCAGGCAGTGCAGCGAATGCGAACCGGCTGGCCGATTTCAACTGCTTTTGCCTATTATTTTTTGTAACAGTGTATGTTGTATTTCAGCCGTGTTTGATACTGTCAAGTTTGGATAGCCTGACCGACCTCTAGCATGCCTGACCCTGTATATCATTAGCTAGCGAACAGTGAATAATGAGGCTGAAGTCTTGTTTTCGTGTGTCAGTGGGTAGATTTACCCCATAACGAGGTCTAATTTGGTGTTGGGTTTTCCAAACAGCTGCTTGCGTGGCGAGTGGTTAAACGTCGATGCTTCTCGATTTTCTGCTTTGATTTTCACCGTCGCTATTTCGCTTCGCTTTGCTTTATTTTATTTTTATTTTATTCACCGGGCTTGTTAGCCTTCGAGTGAACTCAACTGTTTCAACGCCTGTTATCTTTTCTTGCTGACTATTTTTACAGGCGCACCTTATCCACCCGGACCTACATCTGTAGGTGAGTTACTTGCTACTTACCTGGCCATCCCCATTGTGTTGATTCTCTTAGCTTGTTTTTTCATACTGCAACTGCAATGTGTTTGTATGATTTGCTGCTTTTTTCGGTGCTTCGCAATTGGTAATCTGTTGTGGTCATTCAACAGATAAACATCTTTTCACTTCACGGTACAGTCATGCCCTATCAAAACTGTATATAGACGCTCACATTTGGACTGTTCGATGTACTTTACCGGATCACTCAAGACTGTCACGGCTTCCAGCTTATTTGGTTACCCTTTCACCGGTTTGTGTCAGTGGGTCCCAAACATTCTTCAGCTTATTGTGATCCTAGTTCATCCGAACGGTGACTCTGACGCTCAGTATTCCTCTGCTTCGCCCTAACATTGTCGAGAAGTGGCAGTGAGAAGACAAGCGGATTTGCAACCACACTTTATTTAACAGTTCACTCACCGTGCAGACAAACAAATTTTAACGAATACAAATAAAGGCGCTAGAGAAACGAACGTGTACCAGACATCAAAGAAGCTGATTGTAGACGACAAATTTAGTCCATCTTGAGATTTCACACACGTTTTAGAACAATTAACTGCCGTTCCTGATGACAATTACTGGGACACTATTATCTGAGAGAGTGTAGCTGACAGCGATAGTGTTAATGTACATTTATTGTAATGTCGAGTGAGGCTGTAGTACTTTCGCCAGTGCGCTAACTTTGAAGGTAGTGATTTGTAGTTGGTTTACATTCAAAAGGTAACATGAATTGATACAATGTTATTAGAAAGTGTTCTCATTTTACGTACATTATGTAGTCATTCAAAGCATACCAGTTACTGCTTAACCAACTGAATACACGATCGAAGGTCGACTCGACGAATGAATTGGGTACAATGGTCGCAGCTTATCAATCTTCGGTCGAAGTTCACTGGAGAAAAATGGTAGCCTACCATTTTCTGAAATTTTACGGTTGGTTTGATGTCTGGATTAAACTAGGGTGACGGAACTGAAACCTCGCCTCATTAAATTTGGAGTTAGAAGGGCCACACAGCGAATCTTGATCTTCCCTTACACTTTCTGGGTTTTTCGCAGATTTATTTCTGCAGCTAAGTTTTAGTACGGTCTTGCTCAACGTGAAACTCAGCTGGATGTCATTTTGTAATGAGACCAGTTTCTATTCTGGTCTAGTATTTTGAGAAGTGGTACAAGCACGTAGGTGACCATCAGCCAGGTAGATGCCTTTTTGATGACACTTAATTTCCCTAAGTTATTAAAAGTCGTATTGCACTAATTACTGATCATCGTCCCCGATCCTGCGTGCCTTTCTGTCTCTCCCTCGCGTCTCATTTCTGATTATCGCCCTTCCTAACCCTCCATCACCCCTCAGTGAAGCAAAACACTATTTGATATAGTCACCTACTTGGACCTACTCTGTTTGGTTTCTTTACCTAAGGTGTAGTTGAATCTGATTTCTAGAAAACTTTGTACTCAGTTGCAACTCCGGTATTCCGTATCACTCTAAAGCCGCAAATAAACGTTACCCAACATACCGACGTTCGGAAGAGACGTACGCCGTCAATGATTCCGGTGTTTTTCTCTATCAAACTCAGTACATCCGTGACTGACTGTTACACCTCTGTTAGTAACATGCAGTCATCAAACCCTCGGATTAAAGGTGGAGTGGATTAGTTGTGGAAGCTAGTCCAGAGCAAACTGTGCACCTAAACTAAAACATTTAACATCAAAATGTGATAAATAACCAACTGGACTGGAGTACAATGGCGTTTGCAAAATGGCTTCTTTCTGGCTTCCGTTGTTCTGCCTTACTAATTATTCTTACACCATTTTGAACTCGGTGAAACAGTTGTAGCGTTCATACCACTGAGCTCAATTGGCCACAATCTATCTCAACATCCCTAGCCACAGACTGTATGAGTCACGAGATCTCCAGTCTGAACCACAGACTAGCCAAGGCAGTCGACCTATTGGCACCCATTACTAGTCGTCCACTGTTTACTGTACCGATGTAACGGGTGGTTAAGTGTATTTATCAGGTGGTCTTCTTCAGGCACTTCGTCAATACTCCCAAGCCCTAAGAGGTTGGTGAAACGTAAAGCACTACAAGATACTCATACCACCATGTTATTCTCCGCCCATTGGTTAATTAGGACCGTTTCTTCCACTAATCAAATTAGACTCGGCGTTACTTATCGTCCTCTTTGCTTGGTCCACTTGTTCACCGTTGTTTATACTGAACGGAATGTCGCATACTGTGGTTTCCTCAACCCCATATACAGTGTTCTAAGACTGTTTTCACCACAACTGTCTTTGTAACATTCCCTGTGTGTAGCGGAACCATCGCGCAAGCCGAAAAACGTATCGTCTACTTACTTTCCTGGTTGATAAATGTCATGTGCCGTCAAGCGTGCTGATTTTATTCCATAAGCCCTAGTAGCTAGGACAGTTTTTGAGGACTTTGATTCATCGATTACCGCATTGTGCACCTTACGCACAGTCTGGGGCCGACTGTCAAATGGTTCATCTGTACGTGAGTGCGAGGGTTTTGACAACCTGACTCCATGAGAGTTGGCCAAATTCTCAGTTAAAATCCAACGGACTGTGGTTAGATGTTCCGTTACAGCAAGTATATTAGAAAAGTCATTGATGGTCTTGGTTTGGGCTTTTTGTTTTTTTAATCATCTCACATAGCCTAGTTTTCTGTTACTTCCCAGATCCGTACGGACAACCTGTGTATCCGCCCGGTTATCAGTCACGCCTTTGTCAGGTGATGCACCCAATCAAACTGAAACCGGCTTCAGTAACGTCGGATTTAACGACAAATCTATCCGCCATGCATTCATTAGAAAGGTAAATTTACAATCTCGTTTTCGATGCAGTGCGTGTTCTGTTTGCTTTGTCTTGTGAAAGATAATAGGCCCAGTTTGTTTCATTGTTGTGCTCTGTGTAATTCTGTTCGTTGCGGCTAGAATTTCGTTGTATAGACGCAACAGTCTACCATGTGTCTTCGTAGAAGTGCGACCAATCCCGTGATGATGCCAATCTTAGTGTCATGCCAGTGTTTATGACCATTTCTTTATTTCAACGTAACGTCGATGTTCCAATACAGTAATGGTTTACGATTCCATGTGCTCGGAGCGAAACGTTTATGGGAACTTAGATTCTTGGGTATGCTACCGGTGTCATTAAAGTACGCGCAATTTGATTTCAACCGTTTTAGGTTGGCATATCATATCCTTTGTTATGAAGAAAGAATGTTTCTCACCTGATTAAATACGTCTTTAACTGTGGCCGGCGTGCAATTTTTTTTCGGTGGGCGTATTGAGTGCTCCCGAGCTATTGCGGTCTTATTGTTAGGAGCCCAAAGAATTCCATAGACATGGATACATAGCTTAGTCAAATAAGTTGTAGTGACTATCATCACCATACCGAACCCAAGATGAACACGCTATCTAACGATCGACCGGCCAGACAACTGTCTCTTGTCCTCAAGTTGTCATTATTACAGCTCGACCGTGGACGTGAAACAGGAACAGGAAATATAGAGACCTGCTGTGTGTATTGCCTCTCCCCAGAAAGTGTGATCTTTTAACGGTGAATATGGTTAATTCATCAATCAACCAGCAGAACATTTTTAATATCGTGTCTGTACTGTTAACAACGGGTCGGGTATCATATACATATCAGATATAAGAAACGTCGCCCGTGTATTGTTGAGTTTCATGTATAATTTGCATGGCTGAAAACATCTCTTTGCAAAGTTGATTTCCTGTGTTTGTCCACTGTCTTCATTGCATTTACGTTATGCTGACAGGCTAATTAGTACAACCAGAGCGCAATTACTAGGCGGTCGGAAGTTGTGCATTAATATTTACTTGAATGTACCCGCTTGTGTAAAAAAGACTGAGTAATACACGGGTTCGTGTGTGCGTTTGCTATGAGCGTCACCAATGTTACTTGTTGTTCTCGATTGCCCGGTGAGATAAGCTCGAATTGACCAGCAAAGAGTAGAGCAACCGAAATTGTATTCACTTTACCGGCCGATTGAAAACTGTAAACTCGAAAAGCGTGGCTTAGCTAACTTTGTTCAGACAGTAGAATGAGGATTTCGTAAACGCATTCGATCAGTAACGCTGCTACGTTACAGATCAGTTGAACTAACGATCAATCCATTCGATCGATAACGCAGCTGCATCACGTTCGTCTTGATTCCACTTAAAACCATTGATTTCGCTAAGACCTTGGCCTTCTAACGCGTGCACTTGAGTGATCGATGCGTTTGTTTTGACATAAGCAGTAGGTCAACTGATTAAAGGTACAATGACCATTTGCTCGAGCAAGAACTCGGTCACAACGGTCGGCTCTTACTAACAATTTGAATACACCATCAGACCATGTGCACACCTACGCCTTATTTGAGTGGTTTCTCCTATAAGCCATAACGAACATCCAACTCTACTCGTGTAATGTGCAGTGGGTTCAATATTATTCTAACCGTGATTTCGTTTGCCTGCCCTTTCATGTTTAGCAGTAAATCACGTTTCCCCTCGACTTTAAGTGTTATATCCTTTTCAATATTTCTTCACAGTAGTTTGAAACTGCTTGTGGGTTGTTGTTAACAAACAAACTCTTGACAATTAAGGAGGACATGATATTCGATAAAAAGAACATTCCCCATTTTTCCGTCATTTTGATATGTCCTCCCTCTGTTTGTTAACTTCATACGTATGGTGACTTTTGTCGGACTGTAGCTAAGAATCGGCCATAGTTTTTCCTGTCTGTCTTTTGGTTCGATTATCAAATGCCGATTCGATGACAAACACTGTCGCAATAGCGTGTTCCACCCCCAGTTACTCCAGTGGATCCTATCTAGGTTTGTGCGACCTAACAATTTTCAACCTACCCGCCGCTTGTCACAAAGCAACAAATACCTCCTGCTCCAAAACCTTAAAACTTTCAAGGGTGAATGTTACAAATGCTACTCGTACAAGTGTTTATGCTGCCAACGTGTAACTTCGTGCGCATATTGCCACAAAATGGTTACATCTCTAAACCCATCGATTGCTCGAGCGTTCTGTTGTTGTGACCTGCGTGCATTAATTAACTTAGCGTAAACTGATGAATATGTGTACTTACAGACGCACTTTTCTGTCTGACGATCCTATGCTTCATTTTTTCCTCTCCAGGTCTATCTGATTCTGACCGCTCAGCTACTGGTCACTGCTGTATTCATTTGTGTGTTTCTTTTGGAGTAAGTTCGTTAATTTGCCCTTGAATTGTAACGTCTCATTTTTTGGCTATCAGACGTTCGGTGAGGCTATGGGTTCAGCGCAACTCCTGGTTCTACTACCTTTCTTAGTAAGTTTCTGTTTTGAGTGTTAGCCATTGATTCGTTCAAACCAAATCTTAATTCACTTCCTAATCCTCTTCTTTACATTCAGTGCAACGTTTATCTGTACCTACATTGCTTTGGTCTGCTGTCCTGGCGTACGACGTCGTTATCCGGGGAATTTCATTGCTCTGGGGATATTCGTGAGTCTGTTCTACCGTAGTTTCACGCCACTTAGTCCTTCTGCTGACAACATGCAACCATTTGTACAAAGTGTAATGTTTGTGATGTTCTTTTGTGATCATGCGCGTTCCCCACAGTCTTTTCTCAATTGGAAGCAATCAGTATGCTATTGCGGAATGTTTCGAATACATATGTTGCGTCATTTCACCAACGTCTGGTAAATCTCTAGCCTAATGAAGACAAGAGTTGCCCTCACCAAATTTCGCCATCCGTGGCATTCGAAAAACCATTCGGTAGCGTTTGAAAGGATGTATGTATGAACCGTTCCGTTGTGTGACACATCTGAGCCGTTCGTGCCGTTAGCCAATCTTACAGGACGTTTTGACAGTCGTCTGTGTTTTGAGCGAAATTCTGGACTCGGGAAAACATGGACGCCCCAAGCCTACACGATCGCCAAGCAATTACTTAGAGGTCGGATGAACTAGGTTAGCGCACAGAAGAGATTGCCCATTGATTTTCCGAAACACGCATTCAGCTATCCAACTGCGCTGTAGATACTGGCGCCCTAATTGTTCATTTACCCGACTTAATTAGGACCATGTGTTTGGCGCAGTGTGATTATAACCTCTTGATACAACCACTCAGCTAATGTCCTGGAGCATGACTACTGATTCACTTGCTCAATGCATCCCGTTGACAACACAATAGTGAGATTTCGTGGTGGGCTGTATATCGGTCCCGTGCGTTGAATTTTTTTGTCTACTCGTTATTATACCCTGAATGACATGTATTGTTGGTGTAGCTACTTCCATAATTCAGACGGACCTTCTGGCTAGCTCACTCCAAACGGAAACACCAGTCTCAAATTTCAGTCACTGATTGAAGTTTACCGATAAGGGATACTTTTCTCTGAGCTCCGTCTCTCAGTCTTTTGGTGCGAGCTTATCCATCAATTCATTGATCGAACAATGTTTGTGAGTTGAAATTATTTTCCGTGTCGCAACCAATTTGGACTGTTATCCGTGTTCTCTGCCCCATATTTGCATGTGTTCATTCTTCCGTATATCAGACTCTGGCATTTTCCTATCTGACGGGTACGATCGCTTCGTTTTACAACACGGAATCCGTGCTGATCGCGGTCGCAATCACAGCTGCTTTGTGTCTGGCCATCTCGCTGTTCGCTATCCAAACGCGCATTGATTTCACCAAATGTACCGCGCTACTGTTCGTTCTGTCGATGGTGGTTCTTCTCACTGGCCTGGCTTGCATTATCGTCTATGCTGTGACCGGTTCGAACAACAGAGTATGGCCGTTGATTACCGCATTGGTGGTTTTGTATCGTGTGCATTTGTACATGATGACTAACCGGGTTACTTCCACAATTACATCATCTTTCCGTTTTTTGAAAATTCGAGCAACTATACAGAATCCACTCTGGTTACCGAACAAACTACTTGACTCAAAATGGGGAATATCAGCAGCTAAACCGCTAATCAGCAGTGCAAAGAAACCTTAGTTTGTAGACTAAAGAGGCGGAGGGGTGTGACTTAGTTCATGACTCCCTTACGTCTAAACTTTGTCACTCATCATCAAGAGGCCTACACCTTGCAAACAAACAACCTAGCTGTATGTGAGACCAAGGCAGCTCCCTCTAAAAATTATCAGTATGGGACTAATTGTACTAGTGGTGAATCACCTGACAAGAATGCCCTCCCCTACCGGACGTGTTCAAGTTACGCAACATCTTTTTCCAAATATCATGCGGTACTCTGAAGACCTCAGTTTCTAACATTCACCGTTCCATACTTTGTCACTGTTCCGTTGACATCGATAGCAGTCTCCACTCTTCTCTTTATAACTTCTACAAGTCCTCAACATAACGTTGAGGCATTTCATTCCCCGAAGTCATCAAGTACATGCTCCAACCTAGCTAGGCTTTTAATGGTCATGGTTCTGATCAACTATTCAACCTAATCACTCGCAAACGCGTTCAGTTGGTTTAAGTTCTGTTGATCGAGGTAGTCAGGGTAAAGCTCAGGTTTATTTTACTGTCAAAAAATCCTTTGTACGTTACGCTGTCTGTTTGCAAGATTTGATCGTTAAAGTCACCACTGGCATCAAACATGATTTTTGACGCATTCTCTTAGAACTCTTCAGTAACCGTGTTTATAAGGCCTACCTATTCGCCTCTTCCTTTCATCAACCTGGTATCTTCTGTGGGCACTGATCTACCATTGTTTCGAGTGACCACTACTTCGCCATTGCAGCCATCTCATTTTTGAGCACATGGCTGTCTATTTGGGTCCAACGTAGTCCACGACAACCATTGCTGTCTTTGCTTTTTCCATCAACCGTAGAACATGATAGAGGCGCCTGGGACCCATTCTTGGTTAAGATCGTGACATTGTTGATGCGATTGTAAATGCTTTTGCTCCCTCTATTCACATAAAGTGTCGATCTCTTCTTTGTATGTTGAATCTTATTCGTTTGATTTCTCTTTGTGTTTCATGTCATCGGCGGCAAGGTAGTACGTTATACGTCCCGTTAAGGTTGTTCGGAAACTTTTTAAAACTCAATAATCCAATATCGCGTACTGTCCATCCCAAACCTGTCACCGATTACATATTCCGTTTGCCGCCCAACATGTTGTGCTGTTGTGGTCGTTCACTGAGACAGTAACATCCAGTTCAATCAACTTGATTTTGTCGTTTAACATTATGAAATTTCACGTAGGTCGGTTACTTACCGTTAGACGATGAGATTCACAATGTACGTGCACATGGACGGCGAGCCTTGACCTATTACAAAGTACAGAGAATGATATGTCTGTCTAGTGTCTTTAGATGGTGAAATGCATTGAAAACACGTTTTGGTCGAAAAGGCGGTCATACGAGCTGGCCACATTCATAGAATGGACACCCTTTTTAGGCAGTTTATTGGCTTTGTTTGGGTTATCTTTATAACTACAGTTCAACACAGCTGTTCTATTTTTTCTAAGTGCTTGGATCTATCCTTGTATACCTCGTCTGGAATTATCGGGAGATTAACCTATGCGGTTTATTTTTTCATGTCACTCCTTCACTGATCAGATGTATTTGTCAGTTCTAATGTTGCTG
>LOND01003269.1:0-14876 GCA_014220965.1 Paragonimus kellicotti | reverse complement strand
AATAAATGTATCGCAAATCCACACGATCCTTGGTTCCTATTAGACAAAAACAAAATGTAGTAGCTTGCATAACACACAAAGCAGAAAATGTGTAGCCCAGCTGAGATGGAAAAAAACTGATATTGATTAGCAGAATGTCACCGGGAAGGCAGTTCTTTATCGTCTTGCACTTAGGCGGACGAACAAACTCACAAAAGTTCATTACTATTCTGGAAAAGAATGGCTTCTTACGCTCCCCTTCAAAAGAAATAATCACTTGGACATATTGGAACAATGCTGATCAAAATGTATGGAAAATCACATCCAGTTGCTTCTCTACGTTTGTGTATAATAGCAACTCAACATAGTTCAATGCATCAATGATGAACTGTCTCGTCCGTCTGTACCAGTTCACCTGCGCTTTTAGTGTCGGATATATCGGACATGCAACGATCGCATTACCCAACATTGTGGATTGGTTCTCAATAAAAGGCATCTCGAGGTTCGTCAACAGCGTGCACTGTTGAGCCGCCTGATAGAATGCAGTCACACCCTTGAGATTAGACGAGCATTTTTAATGGTTTATAGGATACCATCTCAGAAAGATACTGTTGTATACAACCAAAATGATCGTCATACGCTCCTGAGGACGTGATTTGTGCAAATAAAGAAATCCTTTTCACGTCTGTGGACAAATCAACCAAAACACTGTAAACAATCCAATCACTTTTTCTTAGATTAGCAACATTCTCACTACCGTTCTCTGTTAATTTCCTTGTTAAGTACAATATTTTTCACCTCATCGGGCTGTTCTATGTTGTTATTAACTTTGTTTGCTGTTGTTCAGCCTACTCGGAGCTTAACCTATGTGTTACGTAACCATTCTTAATTGGATTATCTGTTATCATTTCTGCTTCGTTCATTGACGCTGAGCCACATTCAGTCTGTTAAAATCTTATACATTTTCCCGCCATAAGTGAAACATCGAAATGTTGTGGTATGTAGATTATGGTATTTTACGTAATGTGGTTACTGTGTTGACTTTCGTTTGAATGCTTTTTTTACTGAACACAGTCTGAAACTGTCCACACATTCTTCTACTGTCAATTGTTCATATCCACTTGAGGTCAAAAGGTCATCTAGACACTGATGAACTGTTCAGGTATGCATTGGGCTTAGATTGGAGTATCTAACTGTTCTGGAATTTGTGTAGAGTTTTGATAAGAATTGTATGTTTTTCCGTGCACTTTGTCTCTCAAGGCAGATATTTTTGCAATCGTTTAAAAACACACTTTCTCTTTCATAGTACCTTGCATTTGATACACAAATGATCATCGGGGGCCGCAAACATGAACTAAGTCCAGAAGAATACATCTCTGGTGCATTGCAACTGTATATGGATATTGTTAACTTGTTCTTGATGATTTTGTCACTGTTTGGGAGCAGAGACTAGCGTCTAATGATTGTGGATTTGTCTCATTATATTCTGTCCCCACCATGGATCGACTTTACACAGGACGTTTTAATTCGATTGATCGGATCCTGCCTGTTCTGTACGGTTCGTTCGTTCATTAATATCTTCATCGTCTGTCTTTGATATTGATTTTCTGTTCCTATTGGTCATTTGTTCGATTTGCTTGATGCCGTCGTCATATTTCGAACTGACTTGCTTTATATGATGTTCTGTACGGCCTATTCGGACGTATGTGGTTATGTGACCTTGTTGTTGTCACTGTCCAAAAACATGCGTTTTGTTGTCTCCCATCTTCTTGTTATTTGGCTCGTATGATGGAGGTCGTTATGACACAGCCTATTTCGAATCCCGAGTGTTAGTATGGACGATATCGTCACAGTGTTTGGATGTAGTAGAAAGCGGTTTTGCGAGCAGTAGCCAGCTTTCGGCTATTCATCATCGGATCGATTACATAATGTTTTATGTTGTCACGATCGTCGAGCGAGCAAAATTAAGAGTAATTTGTCACATGATTATATCAAACCTCGTTGACTTAGGGTACCAGGTCTCACCGGAAGTAGCTTTTCAGTCCACTTACCGTTTGTCTAGTCCTCAGTCCGTAAGAATTTTTTCGTACATTGGCCATCACGAAAGCGATCAGAATTAGGTTGCGCAACCCACAATTGTGCGCTCGAAAAAAAAGTTATCCAGTCACCACAGGTATCATGGGTCCCAGTTACTGACTTGGCGATTCCGGAGACCAAGTTGGTCGCCTAATTACGCGACAAATTGCTTTTTGTTTTATTCGCTTGATAGTTTTGATGTAAAATGTCATGTAACTGACGCGATGTTGAATAGCCGAGGGCATCCAGGTTGCCAAACCACCTTGTACTTCTAATAACGTTCCGTTTGTTTCTGTGGCGTGAAAAATACTAAACCTGGACAAGCCTTATTCCTGAAAATTCCGTTGGCATGTTATGTAATTGATCCAACGATGAATGGCCACAAACAGGCTGTTCGCCTGTTGTTGGATGTTGTTACCGCTGTTTATGACGTCTACTCAATTTGAATAAAGGTTGTTATCGGACTAATTTACGAAGGCTCTGTAAAGTTCGCTCGTTTTGATAAACGCGTTGCTGTTTGTCTCATTCATCTTGAGAATGGTATCTGCTGCACAGGGTCGGAGCTTGCTAACATCGGATTCACAGACTTAAAAGTACTGCCACCGAACCTCAGTTGTAGATACTTGTTTCCCATTCCTCATCATTACCATAACGGCCTTGAGCCTGACCAGAAAGTACTGTGCCTCGGGCCACCACTCGTCTCGACAATGATGTGGAACAACGTAGAAGAAGAAAACGTTATTAAAAAGATTGAAAGATTGGTAAAAGAATACTAAACGGGAGAACTAGAAATGATATGAGTGCAGGTTCGCCCTTGACACCTCGGATAGCATTCCTAGCCAGTGATTTTATTGAATACAAATATCCCAACCTGGCAGGTGATACTTATCCTTTGTTCAATGGAACAGTCAGGGTCTTCATATTTCGTGACCACGTTGTTGCTTGACCACCACGTGGTTTCACCCAACTGTTGGTGGTCTCAGTATATAATGCCCGGTACGGTAAACGCTCAGCTGGCATACGGAGTACGTGACCTAACCATCGCAGGCTGTGCAACGTGAGTAGTTGACCAATTGATCGCGCATCCCGAGCGTTCCGGATTACACGCAGGCGATCGACCGCATTGCGATCATCCCCCGTGCTGTGGGCCAACTGATAGTGACAACGGTGGATCAAACATAGCAACATCTGTTGATATCTTTCTTGCGAACAGGCCACGTTTCCGAACCATAGAGCAAAACAGAACGTACACAAGCATTATATACCCTTCCTTTCAGCGACAACGAACGTCTTTTCGACACCACGGGTGACGCAATTCGTGCCTCTGCTATCCTCGATGTCATGTTATTAGCAATATTACAGACCGAGTACGTGAAAGTGTCCACAGCCTCAAGCGGATTACCTGCAATGAAGAAAGTAGGAGTGGAAATGTCCCAGTCTTGAAGCAACACTGCACATTTTGAAGGTGCGAAGCGCATTCCATACAAACCAGCCCGGTCACTCACCTTGTTCAGCATGGTCTGCATGTCTTCGGAGGACGGGGGGGGGGTACTTCGAGCTATTCCCCATTACAAGTTTTGAGATGAACCATACCGAAATCCGGAGTGGGGCTCCTAAGACCATCGAGTAGTCGTTCGAACATTAGTATAGCTATGTTGACGATAATTATGTTCCTCCCCTTTGGGTCACCGCTAGATCAGGATGGTGGCGGCCAGACAACCCTGGGTCTCCTTACGTTGCTCAAGGTGTGTTCTGGGGAATTAACTATCTGCCGAGTCAGACGGATGCCAATGATAACGTCGTCTGGAATGTTCAGATGCATCCATACTGCATGTGAACTTTGTGTGGCTTAGGCACACTATCTGATTCACGTAGCTGTCAGGTATGGACCAACTCAGTAAATCGGACTGACTATGCGTAAGGCAGTGTGCAAACATCTTTCAAGTGATCGTTCAGTGACTGCTGTAATGGCTATGTGGAAAGCAGTTCTGGTTACCACGACGCTCTGACAGCAATACTAACTGTGGATCTCGGCCGCCAGTTATCGCAAGAAAATTTCGATGGTGTTCTGCGGTAGTCTCATTTTTGCAGTCAGTGTTCAGATGTTAGTCCTTATTTTGTCCTGTTTATTGCGAGAGAAGCTCATCATTTGCGCAGAGGCTTTATCATGAACACACTAGATTCGTATCGATTAGATGCCTCTATCTGTTCAATGTCTCACAGTTTTGTTTTATCAGGTTTTATTGAGATTTCCTCTTGAATATTTGAGCAATGACCGCTGCTGTTTTTTACGAATCATCCTATTCGTTTTCAAAAGAACGAATCGACCGTTTCGTGAAGATCTTTACTCGGCGCGTTTTAAGTTTGCGCAACGGAAAGGTATGCATACAAACGACCTAGACAGCAAGTTTGGTGTCAGCACTAGTTTGAGACCATTCGTCATTATCACTGGTGCAAAAAATCGCGTTGCATATTGATTTAATTGTCTGTTTTGTTTGTGTCTGTATGCTACGCCGACTCTGCACGCACTGCGGTCACACGTGGACCGCCACCCACGTTTATTCGAGTGCATCTGCTTAAATTAGCTCGGTTTGCTTTGGTTTGTGCGTGAACGTGTAGGCTGATTTCGCACAATTCATTATTCGATTAGGTGTATTACGGATCGTGGAGTATTTTCACTGTCTTGGATCTGCGGTTGAATTCCGATGACCCGGTAACTGATATTGTGATTACAGATTGAAGGCCCCGCGTACGGCTGCACAATGGACAGCGGATTTTCACCCGAAAATGAACATTCTCATTCAAGGAGGCTAAGCATTGTTGCTTGTTTTGCACTCAAGTCACGCCACGAATGTTTCATACACTCAGGTTGTGGCTTTTCGATATTCACACTTTCGCATCTTCTGCCATGAAGAGTTTCTATTCTATGACACTGGCTGTAGAGGTTGAGACTTCTTGAATCACATTGTTTTGGTTGTGGAAATTTTGTGGGCTTTTACAGGAAGAATGACGGTAAAATTGTAAGATATTACGGCCGGATAAATGTCTTAAAGAATCTACCGTAAGGTGTTTGATTGTGGATCGACTGGAGAGCAATACAACTAATGATGGAGAGCACATGCATGGGTTGGTTTGTTCGGGCTGACTGGGACTCGAAACGTAAATCGCAATTGGCGATTGTTTCGTGAAACAACTATGTGAAGTAGCGCCTCTCACGTTACCTGTCGGCTGTTGTGACAGGGCTTTTAAATGTGCTTATTTGGTCGTGTCTATGGTGAGGTTAATCACGTAATAGTTGTTTCATGAGAACGTGGAGTCATGTTCAACTGTTGGTCGTAGCGGAGTCTATGCTGCCTTACGGAGGGGGTTTGCTTATTGGTCTGTTTGAGCAGGAAAGCTGCGGTCAACTGTTTGTAGTATTCAGTCTGTATCAATTCAAGCCCGGCGACTGTTTGCAAATATCGGGTGATTATGATCAGCTCGCCATTTTGGACAGGGCGAATGTCACTGTAGTCGGCAGCAGAAGTGTTGCCTTGGTTTCGGGCACGGACGTACCTGGGGAAACAAAAATTAAATAAAGTTACGCCCTTGGAAGCATCGATATTCTTAGCCACGTGACTACTATGTTAGGCTATTTGAAAACGATTGACATACCCGTTGATAGCAGTTTTTCCTGGTTGTATAATTAGAGTGTTGTCATGCTGGAAAAACTAATGATCCTGTTTTGCTATCTGGCTACGAAAGCATTGAAGGGTGATTAATTTGACGCTGATCTCTCAGATGAATATTAGCACGCGTAACTGAGATGGTTTCGAAAGTGTCAGCGAGTCAGTTGGCACGCCTTCCGTGTTTCTGAAGCTGGATCTATCTTTCACTTAACCCACGAACAGCGACATTGTTATTTAAGGTAATACATTGCCCCGTAGTCTGTTTGAAATCTAGCCGATAGTTTGGATCATGTTGATTCATTTTTTTAGTTTTCGGATTTAGTTGGCCTGGTGTGCAGTCTGTTCTTTTGATAGACGTAGTCCTGCTCCCAACATCCGTAATATCAGGTAAACATTTGTACGTTCTTCCGACAAACTATTCGAGCGACGGCGCGTATAACCAACGACGCTAAATATCAGAACTAAACCAAGTCGCTGGAAACGTGGTACTATTTACCTAAACAGTATGATCGATTACAAGAAGCAAATCTCAATTTGTTTGCGCTTGCGGGATAAGCTACAATGTTTGACTGCAATAGGCCCTTATGGTTCCAAAGGCACGACAACTGCAAGCGCAGGCGATCGACCGGCAAGGACGAATCGATGAAATGCAGTCGGATCGGTCCGATGTGTGTCTAACTAGTCGGTCTTCGGACAGACCGACTAGTTGGATTGCTGACGAGTAGTCGGGGATTTGGTTAATTTCAAGTTGAACATCACCCGCATTTGTCACGATTAGTTGTTGACAGTTCCACGGCGGCCCATAGGAAGGCCGTATTCACAGGGATGGGGAGGATGCGAGTGACAGATAATGGGTGTGGGCAGGTGAGTGAGATTCGGTGACTGAGGGAGACCGGATGGAGTAATCGGTACTTTTAGACGTGGGTTGTGAGGATAACAATAGCGAGCGTCTAGTTAGGGAGGTCACGGGGAAGAGTGCGACAGGGTCAGTCGTAAAGAATTTCGACCTCTAAAAACGTTCCACATCTATATGACATTTGGTAACTTCAAGGGCAGACAACAGGGTTTTACTAGCTGCTATATTCGGGTGTTTATAATTATTAAATTATGCTTGTAACAGTTAGCATATCGTACACAGCTGCCTTATTCGGTGTGACGTTTCAGCCAGCTCCTTTAGGAAAGAAGTATAACTAAAGTCTCGTTCTTATTAGAGCTCGTCAGCAGTGCATATTTTTACCACACAGGGCTTTGAACTCTGATTCTCTCGCTGATATGACAACCGTTTTAACCATTGTGCCACTGACCTCATATTAGGTCAGATGGAATTATCGCATACAGCGATTAGTCACACTCGTTTGCGAGTAACGATCAAGTCGCCTGATTGCCTCGAGAGGAATTTTTTGAGTTCTATTCTGCTTGATGTTTTCAGTTGTCAGTAGGAAATACCAGCAAATGTGTAAATATAATTTAACGGGCTGAATACCATTCATTGTTCACCACATAGTAACAGCTCATCTTCACTCGACCTAGTCAACTAAATGGCAATTCCTCCTCAAGTAGGTTGTGAGCTAGAACACTTGCCTATGTTATCACTGTTCCCCTCATTGTAACGTCATTCTCGCCATATGTCGTCCTGTTCCAGATAGCTCTCTCGTTGTAAAGCCACACACGCCAATTCATGTTCATTGCACCGGTAACCTTGTATCGTCAATGTCTACCACTGTCGAACTTACTTTCTGGTTTGTTTCATACAGTTCCTTCATGAAATTAACGGTCGTTGATAGCAGGAGTGTAACTATTGTCTCTATGTTCTTTTATTAGACAATTGTGACGGTGATGCCATCATGTGCGTATAGAATGTACACATCAAGTAATTGCCGTTAGTCTTCTATCCTCCTTCACTTCAATGAACTCCTTCAAACTGCATGCACCGTGCCCAACATCCACATGCCTGGCTGTTCGGACGCTTCCTAATCGCACTCTTACCACTACTTGCTTGGTGATTTTTACTGTCAAACTCTCTTACAGGCATTGTAGCTTCGCGAATTTGGCAACTGGACTTGAATCCAGCAGAAGCCTGGATTTTCACACTTCGATTTCTTCATCATCTATACCTTTACTATACTGCTAATCAGTAGTTATTGAGAAATTTCGGTCGGCGTTCTCACAAGCGTATGACAAGGTGTCTTGTGGTACAAAGTAGAGTCATCGGCCTCTTTCTCGGTTAAGATGACTTATAGTTTCGCTCTGGAAGACATCTTTGGCATATTTGTCTGGGCGTTTTACTGCAGACTCTAAACAATATTTGATTAAGATCGAAACATCCCCATCGCGGAATGGCCAAATAAAGTAACGTGTGAATTCGCCAAACTGTCGACAAGTAGTGAATAGGTTCGAGTCGAAGGTTACTGTCGACGCAGTCTAAGTACAAGATTGAGATGTGAATACAGTTCTGCTCATTTCGTATTACGAACAAGTTTATAGATGACCACGTAAAGTAATTGGTTCGGTAATCTGCCGTGGCAGTGTGCAATTCACATTGCATTCCCGTAGCACTTGAGTCGCGGAGGTCACACCTGTTTGGCATTTGACAATAGGCATGCCGTTCTGATCGGTAAATACATCACTATGACTGATCGCTGTTCTCAAACGGCCACTCCAGGATCTGGGATCATGACAACTTTCTACCCTCAAGAAAGGGTAGTCGGTTCGTTTTGCCTGTCGAACAGGTTTTCGTGTTGCGGTGGGTACTTCGAGATAAGTTTCTGTGACTGTTTCAGCCAGACAGCTGTCATGTGATTTACCAGTCACCGTACTCCCCTCCGGTGAGGCCCTGAAGTGGAGCTAACTGAGGTGACGTCGGAGCACGGTAACATCGCTGAGACCCATGATTTCAACCACCGACTTATCTAGCTGCTAGGTGATAATTCCGCAAGCCGCACGAGAATCAGTGCAACTCGAAGGCAGTCTCAGGATCATCTGCTTGGACGACCGTACTGGGATGTATTGGAGTGTAGCAGAATTAGTAGCAGTAGCAGTGACTGGAACTGCTCACTTACACAGTCAATGGTTTTTGTCTACTGATCATTCCAGATTCACGACAGCTTGATGCAAAAACTCGATGTCGATTGTTTCTTTTAATTAGTGGATGTCTGTGGAAGGACATTTTCCGTCGGGAAGTATGAACCGTTACTGTGCTGGCACCTCGGTAATCCGAAGAACGATTGTTTTGTCGCTTTCTGGACACGTTCTTAACATGCTTTACGGGACTTCATCATTTACCGCTTTTGTCGTTTGTCTACCACTCTGGTTAGCCTTGAATGTCCCGCAACATTCTGCAGTTGATGACCGGCTTGCCCGACATTCCACTGTTGTAATCATTATTGTTGCCTATTTTCGTTCTCACCTACAGCTTAGTCTCAGAGACCAGTGGAATCTCTAGGTTGGCGTCTTTCAGATCAATCTAGAGGAAGTGCTCACTGCTTTGCACAGTCTTCATGTAATCCTCTGACCCTTTTGCTGTAGGTGTACATCCTCATAGTCGTGAATTCAAACTTAGCCATTATTCACCACAACTTCGCGGTGTTCTCCTGTGAATTTTTGAAACAGCTGTTACCAGATTTGCTCAAGGGAATGAGATTGTCCGAACGATCAAACCGTCCTACTATATCCTCTGTAGCACATTGTGGATCTCGTCCTGGTAACCGCATAGTTCAATACGCAGCGTTTCAAGAGGACCGGGTGTAATACTCGGAATTCAGAGACTTCGAATAGTCCTAGAAATCGTACTCGGATTGAAACCTCCCACGCAAGTAATAAAGAAGACCTCGTACTGGTTGCAGTAAGCAGTTCATATTCATGAGACAAGAAGCCGAATTTATGGATGTACAACAGTATTAAAGAAATCACAGTCTGTCATTGGCTGATCGTATTGGCACATACAAAGTCACAAACTGTAAGTTAATTGGTGCAATACAGAACAAAGAAATTAGCGAATAACGGAAGGCGTAACATTGAGACTGTTCGTCCAATCCTGATGTAGTATCTTTAACGCGACGTTTGGATTGGCCTCCTGTTAAATCTATTGTGTCGAGGTTTAGATGAGCGGTGAATCGGTTGAATTTTCACCACACCGGGTCACCGTCATTTTCCAGCCTTAATATCTGGATTTTCATTCCACTGGTGTCGACGCAGCATTGCGCAATCAGTTTATGGATGTGTACATTTTCAAAGGCTAGTTTATCCGTAGTCATACGAAGTAATACTATGTCTACATCGTCTTCAAACCCGAGATGAGTGGACTTCTAGGGAACACCAGGAACCAGGTACGTCTACTTTTGTGTATGGACCGGCGAGATCGTCTCACAGAGCAACAGAAGATGGTGACCGGGGACGCAATGTCTCTGCACGTTGTTCGGTTTTAAGACGGCGTCCGGACATGTGGAATCGATCATGTTTATAAGCATGACCGATAGCTTTGCGAAAATGGCAAACGGATCCAAAGCGTTAGTCATCGCGAGTGGACTTGGAATCACAGCCCTAGGATTAAAGCGTTGGACTGGACTGTTAAGGCTTCTGCGGTGGATAAAGTACGATTTAAATTTCAGAGGACTTGCTTCCGTCCGTTCCGCTTGAAACTTTACTACACCAATGTCAAAGTTTTGCGCAACTTTTTGAGCTATCGAGGTCTGTTTCTATTTGGTGTCGCGCTTATTTGGTAGATCACCTCTATTGGTCTGTTTGTTTTTATTAATATTTTTGCACCGCTTCTTCTCCATAATCTTCGCAGGTTTGATTTAGATTCCATTTAACCGTTGACGGTTATGCTCAGTTCTGATTCGACGCTTTGATATCCAATAATGTTCATGAGTTGTTCGGATTTTTCTTTCTACCTTCGAATCTACCTCGTCACTTGCCTGTCATCGACAAGCAGCTCATTGCTGTAATTGCTAGTTCCCTGATGTTTAAAGATAAATCCATATCGTTTATCTCATTTGTACGATACCGCTGATTAAAATCGATCGGAGTTCTCGACCTAACAGTTTGACGAGCGGCACGCAAATTGACTGTCGATGTCACCGATTTTTCACTCACCGGTTAACATGACGGCCCTTATCAAATGGTCGGCAGTATGTCTGTAAAAAACGGTTATGTTCGTTAGCTGAAACCATGGATCTCTTTTATCAGTTTCATTGACACGGTGAACAGACGGATATTTTAGGATCATAGTATTTCGCTTTAGTATATCAGCCACGGACAAACGCATTAAGTACAATGTTTTATCGAATAACAGTCACACGATTCAGTCTAACAAAATCAATGTATCAACTCCAAAGCAAGCGAACAATTATGCTTACGAGATCCGTCGATAATCGCTGATCAGCATAACTTCACAGAATACCAGCAAAGTCGGACTGGCATTGATAAAGCTGATTTCGCGTACCTGGACAAAATAAACTGGCACAGCTTCAACCATGTTTGACGTGTACTCGGGTCAGTGTTAAACAAAACATCGTTAATTAAAATGTGGAATTACCGACGGAAACGTGACGGGCAAATGTTTGCCTGGCGATCCTCCCGCCTCTTAGATCGCTTGGAAGTTCAACAGGTTTCGTTTGTTGTTCATGGTTGTTTCGACGGTTGAACACCCAGTCAGCTGTTTGCATCACTCTGCCGTGCGAGAGAGGTAATTTGTCTTCGAACGAAGACACGTGCTCGTATGGCACGGACGTGTGGAATTCATCCTACCCGCTTCAATTAATCAGGTCGTGACGCAATGCGTGCGGCGCGTATGTCCGTTTGTACCGGTAGCTAACACGGTTCATTTCCATAGCTTATTCTCGGCCAAACTGTACTGATAAAAACTGCACGGGTGCGGAAAAGGTCGATGACAGATTCATAACACCGTATAACCCACAACCTGGCGATATGACATAAGAATGTGTTATTTTCAGATGGCTAGCCAGAATCGAAACGGATTTGTCTTTGACAGCTGAAAATCGGAACAAGAAGAATATGGTCAAACCGCGTTATTCCTTTAAACTATTGACTAAAAACTGACCACTGTTCGTGCTTTTGTCGCTCCCATCGTACAAAAGTTTGGTGAAGATATTCCTCGATTTGTCACCACTTCTGGGATCTATCGTTAGCACATCCAATTTTGGCCCATGTGTAGGTTCACCTCGATATATCGGCTGAATGAGATTAAGCAATTCAGAACATTATGTCGATTGGATCGTCTGCCTTGGTTACGCGCTCAGTCGCTTGACCCAAAACCGAGAAATGAGAAGAGACGTGGCAACACCGTTTATTGGAAGAGCGAGACAAAATTAGGCCACAGAGGCTCTAAATTTATAGGACGAAACGATTACCATAAATGGCCGACAGACAGAGCGAATCAAATGAAACAGTCATATATGGCAGTCAGGGTGTCAGAGCAAATCACGTTACAGGGGCATCAGAAAGCAACGCGAGAAAACAGTCCAGATAGCGCACAGGCGTTCGACCGCACACCTGCAATCTGATTGGCTGAGTGGAACCATACCACCCACGACCATACCATCCGAGCTGAGCTGCTCGGTGGATATGGCGTGATGCGTCCTGGCTGTTTCATTAGGAGATGCGCCTCCTAACAATGTCCTCTCGATTCGGTTCGTCAGGATATCAAGAAGACGTGTTGCCGAATGTTAACACTTCGATGTCACCTTATCGTACGGTTATTTAACATCATTTTGAATGTATACGTAACAAAATCGTACAGTCACCTTTTCTTTTAGTAGGGTTTTTTGTTGTCAACTTAGTAGCAATCACTTTCCACAAATGTTCCTAGAGTACAGTAGGCTTAATTCTTTCAGAATAGATCTTATTGAAAATGAATCATATTTAAACGTGCGTAAACTAACGGTGACAAAAGTATGCGACCATCTTTGTGCCATAACTCTTCAAGGGTTCAGAACGACGTGCCTGTCGTTTTGATTTAGTGCGGCGATTCACCATTGCAACACATACTGTGAGATACCTCAGTGTGTTAACATTCAAGCTCCTCCATGAGCGCTTCGAAGCAACAGCCAGTTTGGCTATCAAACTATACACACTCTTGTATACATTACATGTAAATTTGGCGGGGCACTATCCCCCACAGGCATTGACTTTCTGAAATAAACACTCAGACGTCATTGTACTTTTGCTGGTGATATGAGCGTACAACTCGATAGTCTCATGCAAGAAGAGAAGAGTTTAGGTAATATGTTTGGCGTTCGGGAACGACGTACTTATAATGGGACGATCAGCCATTACAGTCATACGCATCTCCCAGGACTCTGTTTATCGAGTTGCACACTTCGGGATAAACGATAGTATTACTTCATCCTGTACAACTCGATCATGGGCGTAGCTTGCTCATATCATCATTAACTATCGGTGACACCACTGTACTAAAGGTTGTCTTCCTTTTTGGAGTAACCACCTTCACTCAGCTCACGCAGTTGTCTGTATTCGCATTGTTTTGTGATTTACTCAATGTCCATTTGCTCGTAAACAAAGTGTTCAATCCGCCTGATTATAACTGGGTTGATGCGGACGAACACTAAGATGACATATCGATAGTCGTAAGAGTCTCTTGAGTATAGGTTGGTCTGATCGAACCAAACTTATGGAAGAGACACAGTGACACAGGTACGGCTCACAGCTGTAAGCCACCGTAATGCGGATGACCTCGAGATTTTATACTTTGCCAGCCAACATATCCCACAAACTTTCAGTGGAATCGAGCGCAGATCTTCCAGCCCGCTGGAAACATTAGCCACATCGTCGTGATATACGACGCATTAATCAGGTCGCTGTCTTACTGTGAAATTACAGTCGTTTACCGACATAAAGAACTTGAAGACAACAAAAATGATCCGACGTCTGAACATCAAACCCGCCATCTTGATCACCGTATGATACCATCGGTTCACCCACACCCAAGGTTGTGTGCTGTCAATGTGCTGCTAACGTTAGCGCGTTCACCAAGATACAGTTCCTTCCATCCGCAGGTAACTTCAATATTGTCTGTATGCATTAGGCTCATCCGTAATAAACTTTTTATAACTCAGTCCAGGAAACGTGGGTTTCAATTTCTTTAGCTGCTAATGTTTCGGCGGAATGGTTTGATTCATTTGCATTAATTCAACATTTGAACTTGGTCTGGAACCATTTGGACAGTTCTTGAGGTGGCATTGGGTTTCAATGTAGGTCTGAGTTCACAAACACTTCTTATTGCCGTACAACCCTGATAAGCTGCAGGCAGAACAAGAGATGCGGAGAGAAACGTTACTGGCAGATGGACATCCTGAAAAATTCATAGAAGCTTATAACCTGATGAACAGTTGCAGTGAGCCAGTTCGGATGGTTTGAAAGATTTACTACTACTTTTGAGGTTCAGTCGGAACCATCTGGTGAATGATATCGCGCACAGGTTGAAGTCTACTCCATTTCTCATGTATGCGGCTGCCCAGATGCGTTTGAATCAAACCACCGAAGAACAATTACCACACGATTCCGAACTCAGTTTGTCTAACCATTTACGTTATTCACCGGTTCACTCGTGGTTGTTGTGAACAGATTGATTGCCATCTCAGAGTTTAGCTAGACAAGCCCCGAAATGGTTAACATGAATGATGACTCGACAACCTCAAACCGGTGAACCCTGTAGAGAGTTTGGATTGGACGAACGCATTGATTTCAATGGTCCAATGGGTTGTAAATGGAAGTAGGAAGCTGCAGCTTTTGGGGATTTCGTATCTCGGTGCAGAAAATCTCAAGATCCTCAGCAATGGGCTAAAATAGGTTAAAAGGTGCAGTATACAAGCCAATGCAATAGATGTTGGTCAAGGCGAGTCTTGAAACTTGCTGCGGAGTTAGCAGAAACAACACGACCTGTTAGTGCATTTCAAACCTTGTAAACGCGCAATGAGAGAAGTCTATGTTTGCATTCTAGTCTGTTGGAGTTCTAGTTTTACCGGGTGGCCCTTCATTTTCATATCATTCACCAGATGGTTCCGACTGAACCTCAAAAGTAGTAGTAAATCTTTCAAACCATCCGAACTGGCTCACTGCAACTGTTCGTCCGGTTATAAGCTTCTATGAATTTTTCAGGATGTCCATCTGCCA
>LOND01003268.1:21243-33916 GCA_014220965.1 Paragonimus kellicotti | reverse complement strand
ATCGATTTGAGAATCTAGGTTGATTATCAGAGCTCGTCTCGGATGTTTACGGTTGTTAACTCATATGTGAATACATACTGCATAGTTGTGTACACTAGTCAGTGATGCTGTTGTCACGCTGTTTAAAACAATCAATGGTTCAGCCTTAAAGGTGACATCAGCATACAAGCACACGAGGGAGCGGGTGACATTTTGTTCGATCCTCAGGTGTTACTGTGGGCACAAAAAAGTGAAGTATTAACTGCATTCGTGAATCAATTGTGGATGTATTAGGAACAATGTTTCTTTTTTTGAAGGTGTCCTCGCCAAAGAGATTTCCACGGTAAATCTTTCGCGTCTGGACGAAGTCGTTCCTCCTACAGGGGTATACTCCCAAAAGAACGAACACTACCTCATCAAAATAAAGCACGCTACTAACAGAATTGAAGGAACAGTCATTAACTTTTGTTGGGACTGAGCCGTAGAGAGCACTTTTGTCCAGACTAAAAATATGCAACTAATGAATGTTAACAGGAGCAAGAAACACGACGGTTTCTGGTTTTAAAGTGGGCCAGCTGTATAATCCATTAAATGTTGTGTAAGCTGCAATCAGATTTGAGTAGTATTTCGCTTGTAACAATTAAGACACCCTATCAATCATCAATCAAAGGACAGTCCTTGTCCAGAAAGTCGCTGAAACACGATGCGACGTACGGAGTTTCAATCACAGGCATGCGGCTGCCATTCGAATTAGTTGAATAACCGTCGATGAGATCCGACTACCTATCATGTTTGGGGTGGACACATTCAACCCACTGTGAATTGCAAATGAAAATGTAGTATTGTGTGCGTCCCTGACTCCATTTTATGAAAATATCGCCTGAGGTTTATCTAACCACAGTACACGTGGCACAGGAATAATCCAATCAGAACCTCCGCGGATTGCAGGCAACCTAAAACATACCGATTACCTTACCTTCGGAAGCATGTCCTGCATAAACTTTTGACCACCGAAACCGGGTTCCACCGTCATTATAAGAATTAGATCGACCGAATCAATGTAGGGTAGAATTTCCGTTACTGGTGTCTTTGGCTTGATTCCGAGACCGACCTGCGGAACATGAAATGTGAAAGATAAAAGCATAACTTCGTAGGTCGAAACAGAAGAATGTCAGTATTTATTTTTCACAAGAACGGCTTGTTTCGACCCATTATTTTTCGTTCGCGAAGCTCAAACAATGAACCAGAAAACGTTTGTGCCTAGTATTTTAATATTCATTAAGCGTCTACAGATAACATTGAAAAGATCCACTGTGAAGGTTCTCTTTTGTGGTTTCTCATTAAGAGAACCTTCAGATCGAATAAAAATGAGCTTAAAACGTTGCCAAATAAGAACTGATACAACTAACAAACAAAACAGAAATCCCGGGTCTAATCATCACAGATAATTGTACCAAATAGCGTAAGTTTTAGTAGGGGGAGGGGGATTAGAGTCGACTTGTTGCGTTTGTGCATCAGTGTGGCGTCAACTCCAAGGGATCAAATAACACTGGGGAGAAAACGACTGAGTACTAGTGAAGTCTATGGTTGTTAACCTTCCTTTGAGAACCAACTTATTTGAGATTTTTGTGACAATTGAAATAGATGAAGAGGAAAGTTCCGTTAACACTTGCTTACACAATAATAGGATGGGAAACAACGAATATACTCGTCATAGAATGCTGAACAACATTGATCAGGGTCGTATCTGTGAGAAACAATATCATTTATGTATACAGGTTAACCAGAAGAGTCGATAGCGTCGTTGAAGGAAAACGTACGGTTGTTTCAAAAAATAAATTCTCAGCCACAACTATCTGAACAGGACGTACTTTCATATCTGCTTCACGAATGAGACGAATGCACCGTGCCACATCGTTGCTGGCCTCGTAGTGGAACGTGTATTGAGAAGCTCCTGCGGATTTCATATTGTCTATCCACTACAAAGGTAAAAAATAGACAGGAAAATGCTTGACAGACAGTGCACAAACTAGCGTGTAAAATCCAAAAAACGTTATATTTAGGTCTATTGTTTAGCATAGGCCTGATTTCTGAAGTAAAAGTGACGGATGTTCACCCCACAAATCAGCATTTTGCTTTGATTTGCTAAAACCGGGTGAACAATGCCTACAACAAAAAAGAATTCGTTCGTCTGTATTAGGGTTGAAACGTTGGCTTTTGGTATGCTGGTGCACAAGATTTATATATATATATATATATATATATATATATATATATATATCACACGTCGAAGGTTGTGTTGAAATATGGCAAACAAATCAAGTATGCGGTGCAAGCACTGAAATCCAGTTTGAAAAGAAACAAACATATCAAAGTCGTTTAATTTCAAACAATCGGATGCCTTCATAAATTGTAACAGTGAGACGGACACTGGTAGATATCAGCATTTCGTATTGCCTCTTCAGTAACAAACAATAATAACCAGTTATATATATATTAACGCTAGTGGAGTGGGGGGAGTGGGAAGGTGAATAAATAAAACAGCAAATGGAGTGGAGGACAACGGCACACGATTATTAGGTCCATGGAGGTCTAAGGTTGATATATAGTTGCTTTTGATCATATAATGCTAGCTTGAAATGGTTAATTGCAACCGCCTCAGCGAAACGTGAGGAACCCGGGTTAGCGTGACCTAACAGAATCCTGAATGTCGATTCAGGATTAATCCGATGATCGGTGATCGATATGTGCCTGATGATAGATGAAGCCGGAAATTTGCGTGATCCCGGGACGAAAGAGGTAGACTGCGCAGTCACATTCTGAACCTGTGTCGATAAATGTTCCTGCATCCTAGACTTCAAGAACCCATCGGTTCTGCCATGTAACTTTTACCGCAGTTCACACACAAATTGATAAACACGGTGTTTTATTGAAGGAAATGGCAGCTTGCGAGTTCGGTCGACGATTACGATTTCAGTCGCATTGTAAGCTCGCTTAATCGATGCGACGAGACGTTTCGTGGTTCGAAGCAAAGAAGTGTCATATTTGAATTGCAGTTCAATGTAGACTTTCTTTTTCCTGGCCGCTGAAACTTTGTTTGCTGCTATGCGTTGCTGTTTACATCTATTGATAAACCTCAACAGGCACCCATTATCCTGCAGAGTGGTCGTATGCAATCGAAGTTTGTCGGTTAAACCGTTTAACGAAAAAATACGTCTAGCGTGAGTAAACAATGTTCTGATAAATGCTTGCTTGTTCTTCAATGATGTAGAGCTTGTAAGATGAGTTTATTAACCAGTCCAGGTTGGCTTTTGATACACATACCATTTTATTGGTCTTTCGTCCTTGATACCAATGAGGACGTCTAAAATCAGTAGGCATCCGTCTTTTTCCAGTTCACAAGTGACTGTCAACTTAGCATGACAGGAGTTAAACTGCTTTACCATCTCACTGATCGTTTGCGGAGATTGCGCAAAGATGAGGATGTCATCCACAGAAAGTCATAGCGTTGAATCCAAAACAATTATGTGTAGGTCCTAGACTATCATGGACCCAATAATTGTGTGCTTTTGTTGTTTTATTTCTTCACCCCCTACCCCTCTAGTGTTATATATATATATATATATATATATATATATATATATATATATATATATATAGTTACTGTTGTTTGGTACTGAAAATGCAATAGGAAACCTACCAGTATTCGCCTTCTTACTGCTGTGTTAAACTTCGTTTATTTTCTGTGTTTGATGTTGATAGTATACAGAACTATTAATCTTGAAAGGCAGCTGGGGCTCAACAACCACCAACAAAGTGGCGTACAGCCACTTCGACTTAGGTGGATTTCATCCGCGCCACAAACGCCGAAGAAATCGAACTTATAACCTGAAAACGAATGTTCGAATTACAGTCTAGAAACACAGCTGCGAGAAGGTGCTTACTTTATTTTCCACAAACGGCTGACCGATGTCGGACAATGAAACAAGAGTACAACAGTTGAGGAGGTTGAACCTTTTCTTTAACTTCTTCAAAACTAGTATGTGCTAATTCACACATTAATCATTACAGTACGCAATTCTGCACTATTGATTTTTTTCACACTAATCTAATAACCGTCTTCAGGTTTCTCTCTGACGGCACAAATTAGCTGAAGCATAGTGGGTTATAAGTCTCTCTGCGCTCCTCGAATATGCTCACAGTCTTTCGGGCTCTCGTGGGCTCTAAAGTGAACGCAGTTTTAATGTCATTTCTGATCTTTCCGTTCAATCAATCTTTTTCATGTACACAAAAATGGTCTGTTTTTCGTTACCTAACAAAGACGTGTCATTTGGCAATAAAAATTTGGCCACTCATAAAGGTAACGATCGGTTATTGATAACTGAACGACACTCACAAGTTGACTTTGTTACGCTTGGCTAACAGTGGATGCCATTTACGGGCAACGATCATAATGACTGTAGCCGATGAACCGTGTTCAAATGAAGCGCGATAAGAATGAATTAGTTCAAGTGACCTTATACTTTTATAACCGTCATCTGTTCCAAGTTGTGGTGCTATACAGGACATGTTTATACTAGATCCATATAACTGTCATCCTAGGATGAGCAACCAGTTTGTGCACAACCAGAAAGAACGATCAGACTCTATATACACAGTTCTCTTCCTCCCCCGTCACAACGTCATTCACTGCTCCTCGAAAAAGTGACCGTATGAGAGGGTGAAGCCATAATGAGTTGCAACACAAGCAGCAGGCCAATTAGAGAATAATTCTGTAGCCACTCTGACAGAGCAAAGTAAACAACTTCCGTTAATAAAAAGGCCATTCCGGTCGTGTTTGTTAATTCAAATCACATCAAGGAAACCAATCTCCAATAATCTTTTGTTTCAATAGAGTAACAGGATACATCCTGTTAAGTGTAGTATCGTTATCGTCGAGATGCTCCGGTTGAAACATCCAAAGAAATTCACCCGGACTCTTGATGCACTGATCATCTGACTTAGGGATGGAGTAGCACCAGAAGTGTCAGTAAACCGTGATTCGTCGTCAGCAGTTGCGCCATTTCGAAAGAATTTTATCAATTAAACCTTGTCTCTGTCCAAGCAGTGAACCCAGTTTAATAAATCCATTTTCCATCATTAGAATCGCGCGCCTGATTTTGGAAAACACCAACAACACACAAGTCGTACTTGCTGAGGCCTAACTGCCAAACAAAATGAATAAAAAAGCATGTCCTGACCAAGAAAAAAAGAAATGAGGAAGAAGAAAAAAGATCTGATCACTAGACAAGCTATGTCTATATTCAAACATACAACATCAAGGCGCCTACACCTTGCAAACAAACAACCGAGCTGTAAGTGAAAGTAAGGCGTCATCAGCAAGACAGCAGCTTCCTTACGGCTTTCACTGCCCCGCATCATTAAGTGCACTCACTTCACAGACAACTCGGACAAACAACGACAACATTCACGCCAACATTCACGACATCTCACCTAACGTCTTCAAACATCGACTCTGTGAGTTATGAGGTCGCCAGCCCAACGGGCGAAGCTGAATCACAGTTGCCAACCCCTTCGTGAACAATTTCATTTCTCTACGTCGGATCATCATCTGTCGACCCTGCACCCGACGCCAGTCGGCCGCAGCGCAGGTAAAAAGTGCTCGATGTGGCAAACGGACTAGCTGGCATCCTTAGTACATGACCCAACCATCTAAGTCTGTGCGAATGTAGCGACTGAACAAAAGAACTCGTTTGACAATCAGCGCCAAACACCCGCTTCCTAACCTCCTCGTTGCTTACTCGCTGGTGCCACCCGATACGAGCGATCGAACGCAGACATCGGTGGTCAAATACCTGAAGACGGTTCACGTCTTCTGTCCTGAGTGGCAATGTTCCCTGCCGTAAGGTAACACAGTCCCACTGTCGCCTTATATACGCGACCTATAAGCGTCAGAGAGGTGCTTCTCTATCGCCACACGTGTCCTATTAAAGCTAATACAGTCCTATCCTTAGAGATACGCGTTTCCTTTTCATTCCCTACACCTCCACTGCGACAGATGCAGCTTCCCAGTAAACAAACCGGTCAACAACCTCCATGATTTCATTATCTAACATTAAATCTACGTAATCACAGCAATCTTGCAGAAGCACTTTGCATTTTGAAGTTGCAAAGCGCCTTCTGAAGCATTTAGCAGAGGGCAAAATGGTGCCTAGCATTGGCCGTGCAGCTTGAAAACTGTCAAGCAACATCTTGTCGTCATCATAACAAATGAGAAAGCCTCCACTGAAGTCACGGGATAAGAGGATTGATATGGAATTAGAAGGATAAATACATGTGTGATTCCTACAAATGGCAATCTTAGAAAAATCGGATTGAAGCTATTCGATGCCAACTTGTACAATTTGAAGGCATCACAAATTTCCACCCTCGTGGATTGGTATAAAGTGATCAAGTTAATGAAGCCTTAAAATAGCATACGCCTGTAGTAACTTCTGAAGAAGTGGATTATGTCAGAATCAGTTGTCTGTAATTGAAGTGAATTTTTGAAAAGGCAATTTAACGGAATTATGGCTTAACGACACTGGCCATCTTTGGTTGATGACCATCGTGTAGGAGTCACCTGAGTTGCACACAGAAGCCATGACAACCGATATGATAAATAATTATATTTGACACGAATATGTTGCTTCCCAACAAACTCCCGCTTGCAAACAAGGTAAGACACACCAAGTAGTGGACTGACATTCGTGGAATATGTTTAGACTAGTGAATTCTGACAGTCCCTCTTGGTATAGTTTGTCACCTCGACCTAGTGACCAGGCTTGTGAACTGCATTAATCCGAAAGGCTATGACGACAAGGAGTCTCGTCTCATCAGGTAAAAACAATGTCGGACAGGTCAAAGAGGAGCAGTCGGACGAAAAACAATTACACCTATAAGGTCGCACCACCGTCGGCCTAGGAGTACTTAGGATGGTGAGGTACGATTCTGCATTGCTTTCAACTGAATAAAGAAGAAAGGGGTTAGAAAAAGAAACACTCAGAAAAAAGAGCCCCCCAATAAGCCAACGATTGGTTGTGACCGTTGACTAACTATCCCATACAATCGAAACACTTTTGTTTAACTCAAAAGCATAATGTAGCCTAGAATGTATCCAGTAAGCACAGCAGTGACCAGAATCGGTCATTGATTTCCTGGTCATTGCGACCCCATGCTAAACAATTCACCCGCTGACAAGTGGCTCAGACACTTGAGTCATTGGCTCCGGGTAGGGTCCCTCAAGAAAACCCTGTATCCTGTTGTCTCGCAGGTCAGACTTTTGAGTCAGAGACTCGGGGTGGGTTTTCCCTACTTGTCGAGGTATAAACGACCGGGAAGTGTCAGGAGTTATTGTTACCTTGACGAATCATTTCATTCACTCTCAACTTTCTCCTTCTCTGCCTCCGACTTTTACTTTTTTAAACCAATACAAGTGGTAAGCAATGCCGCTTTTAACACTCATACTGTCGAATGAGTAGATTAGCAAGCTGCTTTGATGAGCATTATAGAATCTGGAACGGCATGTGCGCCATGTTCCTGAAAATGGGCCTTTGCGACCCGTTAAAGTGGAATTCACCACTGGATAATGTCATGAATCAACGGTTCTTTCTCAAGGCCATTGATTACGATGGAGTCGAATTTCGCGGTCAGGTTGGAGTGGAGAGTGCAACGCGCTCTAACACAGAGCAGAACTTGCTCGACTGGATCCCAGTGAATGGTCGTCTATGTGGCGTCAGATTTAGCACTTCAGTCAAAGTCTGTCGACACAGGCTAGAAAGGACTTGGATATTTGTCATATCAGCATATGATCCAACAGACAATAATTCAGATGCTGTCAGAAACGCCTTCGATGACACGCTCTTTGATCTTCTGAAACAAACTAAGCATTCCGACAATGTTGTGTTCGCTGGTGATATGAAAACAACTTGGTCATCCTACTCCAAACGAGAAACGGCTGGATGGTATGTTCGATGTCCGTACGCGTCGTACTGACAGTGACGATCGGCTGTTACAAATATGCGCATCTCACGGACTCTATCTATCGAGTAGCACACTTCAGCACGAACGACGTCAATGCATTAAATGGAGACCACCTACTTCAACCCAAACATGGACGCAAATCGATCACACCGCCAGCAGCTAGCGCCACTCCATTAAAGACTGTCGCCCATTTTGGAGCAGCCAACTTGACTCAAACCACGTTAGTGTTCATGCCCACTTTGTTTTCATCATTTAGTCAGAGATCATCTGCCCACAAGCATAGGGTACTCAGTTAGGAATTGAACGAAGATGGTACACGAAAAGCCCATCAAACGGTACTAACAGTTAAGATGCCCGTAATACACCAACAGAATAATCCAAACGAGCATCGGACAGAAATTTTAATAGCTATGCAAACTTTCTGAAAAGAGTTCTGTAACAAAGAGGCACTGCAGATACAGTGGAAGTGGATTTCCGCTGATTTAGTAGAACATATGGACAAACGTAGACTGATCCACCTGACTCAAAATACGATAATGACTGCCATGAAATGAAGCGCAAACTTATGACGAGTCTATGTAAGAATCGCCGTGGTTTGCTTGTCCCAGTGAGTCAGTGATCAAGAAAGCATTTTTACTACAGCATAGCCGCGTGCTATTTCCTTTTAGTCCGGATTGTACTGGCCGTCAAAAAGACACTAATGAAACTATGTGTGAAAAAGACGGCTCACGAATCTACCGCTTGTTGCAGCGACTTGACAGATGAGCCAAGCACTTCAGGGAGAAGTTCAACTAACCTAAACCAGTTCATTCGGCTGTGGATGCTGGATAGTGTGTGGTCAGTTATGACATTTCAGACAATCCGCCGTTAGAGAGCGAAATGGCTTTAGAGCTTTCCAGGTCCGAACCGTTCTACCGGTACTTTCTAAAGAAAGTAGCGAAATAGTTACACCTTTTCGTAACATACGCAAGATTGGGGAGTTGTCTTACGATGGGTATTTATCATCATTCGTATTATGAAGAAGACGCCGGGTCTCATGTGACAACTACAGAAGTAGGCTGATTGACATTAACTATGCGGACGATATTGCTTCAGTTGGTTTTTCTGCAGTGAACACGCAGAGCATGTTATGCCGATTAAATGATACAGCTGATTTTTCGCAAATTGAAAGTGGGAACAGTTTTTACAAGGATTGGGTAAGTAGTGATAATATCTTTGACATTGTAAGCAGATTGCTCGAAAGTGTCGACTATTTCATCTGCCTGAGTAGTGTCACCCCATCCGATTGTATTGCTGACGACGAGGTGTGCATAAGGATAACGAAAGCAGATAGTGCATTCGCCCATCTTCTTTACTTGCGGTATCACAAAGGGTTTGTAACACAAGTGTGAGCTCAGTTTTGCCCTATGGATCGTACACCTGACCTACTCGGTGTTCGAACAACATTGTCTCTGCCAGCTGGCATAGATTAATATGAGCCGACTGTGTGTGCAACTCGACAGTCCGTAGGTGTGCACTTGAAGAGTGCACAAGTTCGAGACTGATAACCATCGCAATAAAACTACATAGTTCTCGCTGGCTGAATCAACAGCAAGATGTTTATGCACCGCACGGCGGTCCATGTGACTGCTAACTGGAAGAAACCACAAGGTGGCCAAGCGACGACGGGGTCATTGGATAGAAAGCATTGCCTGTCCAGCTGCGCAAGGTTGGTTGGTGCCGTCTACTCCGCCGAGGAGTTCACGACCATCCATACTGTCGATCTGAAAAACCCTGACGTGGCAGTATGTTACAGTCGAAAGCGACCCTGTGTCTACAAGGATGGTGACAATCAGGGACGTCAGTCTTAGTGTCTGTTGCGTCCAAGCTACTCACTGGCCTTACACTACGTCAGTTCACTAAACGTGGGAAAAGTCAGATACACTAAGAACAGGCAGAATCTCGATCCAGTTGTAGTGACGTCAATCATATTATTGACTTGTGAGAGGCCTTGCGGCGTCAGTACTCTTACGGACAGCCGACGACCATCGTATTTTCGGCCTAAGAACTGTCTTCCATTTGGTTGCTTATAACGTCCTCTGGAAATGACTTCTTTGCAAGGAAGTTCCAGTGAAGTACGTAAATCTCTTGAGATCACCGTATGCTCACTCTGCAAGCAGGGATGAGGGTTTATGGGTATTTGTCTTAGGTGCTCATCACTTTTTTCTGTAATGCACGCCCTCCCCGATGTAGTTCAGTTTTTTCATGAACGACATTCTGGAAGGTGCGTTTGAAGTATCCGATGAGTTCAGTGTTGAATTTCTCCCATGCACTAAGTTGATCGGTATGGATTATGCGAATGACATTGTCTTGCTTAACCACCTCTATCAAAGACATGCAGACCATGCTGAACAAGTGATGGAGCTGTTGTGCATGGAATGCGTTTTGTACCTTCAAAGGACAAAGTGCCGTTTTAGAACTGAGGCTTTCTCAATCCCACGTTCTTCATTGCCGGCAACCTCCCCGAGACCGTAGGCCGTTCCGTACACTTGGGTAACATTATCTTGTTGGATTGTAATACTGCTGATGAAATACTAACGGCAAGGCAAGGGCGTACACTGCCTTTGCCAACGTGTTTCATTTGTGGCTTCGAAATGACTTATGGTTGTCGATGACGTGGAGGGTATAAAGTGCTTGCTTGCGTTTTGTTCTGTCTCTGAAACATAGCCTATTCACGTCGAGCATATCAACAAACTTGATATATATCTTATCATTGTTGTCTCCGCCTATTAGTTCACAGCAAGTGAGATGATCGCACGATCAACGCGGTCATTCGCCAGCGCGTACTTCGAAATGCTCGGTATATGCGATCACTTGGTCAACTACTCACGTTGCACAGTCTGCGATGGTTAGGTCACGTACTCCGCATGCCAGCTGAGCGTTTACCGTACCGGGCATTATATACTGAGACCACCAACAGTTGGGTGAAACCACGTGGTGGTCAAGCAACAACGTATTCACGAAGTATGAAGACTCTAACTGTTACAATGTTTAAAGCAGGTAGGGTTGTCTGCAAGGTTAATGGTCTTGGAAACACCCAAGTTGCTAGTGGGTAACGCTATCCGAGATGGAAACGTGACACAATCAATGGCGTGCATGCATTCATGCCATTTCTACTAAACCCTATTTTATCTACTTTTATCCTCTATGGTAAATTTTTCTTCTCCTAGGTTATCCCACATCAGTGTTGCGGAGAGCGAAGGCTCGAGCCACAGTACCTTTTGGTCAGGCTTAGGGCAGTTATGGATTAATGAATGGAGCGATGAAATGGAAACAGTCTCTAACATAGAAGTGTCGCAGTTCATGGCGAGTCTGTAAGCGCAAGGCTACCGGTTCTTCTCTCTCTTTTGGTTGCTGTTTGTCACTTCTCTTTTCTGTCCTTCTCTACATATTTGTACCCATTTGTTACTCTGCCACCTCGGAAACTACCGTCAAGACCAATGGCAAGCCCGAGCCATAATATTCACGAGTACTGCTCGAGGCTGAATATATGGCCATAGTTACTACTGGAGAATTATAGCAGTGATTCAACTCTTTTGGTCTGCACGTGTGCAGCAAGAGTAGATATTAATTTACCGGGGGAAAATGAAGTTTTATGCACTTCCAGCTGCTATATGACGATGGATAGGTAAGATGACAATATAGCAAGGAGAATCATACACTGAAATAAACATTTCACAGGGATTATACGAACGATTACCTTGCGAATGCATGTGATGTCGGGCTATAACTGTAAACTTTAGGACTGAAAAAGGGCACCTCAGCAACCCGATGAACAGAGTTAAAGGTTTATAATTAATCATATTTACTCACTTTTCAGTGTCAGTCTTCAAAACACCTCATCCAGACCTACACCTATCACTTACACACCGGACGTCAACTGCGCCTGCTCAGTAAACTATCGTGCGGGGGCAATAACCACAGAAAACAAGCCACCAATGAGACTTGGTACGATTGAATGTGAACACGTACATTCTGGCCCTCGAAACAAATCCAAACTTGCTATGAACCTTGATGGTAACCGGGCCCATTCGTAACAGGATTCGTTTCTTAAGTCACTCGTCAAAGCAGTCAATGTTTGACACTGTGATTATGGCCCAACCGTTTTAGGTTCACCAATCCGCAAAGCTCTAATTGGCTTGAGTGTAATGTTGCTGCCTCAGAAGATGTACCATGAGTGACTCAGCCACAGTTTAGTGTTTGCGTTACGTTCGGGCGCACAAAATCTCCATCATCAATTTTGACAGGAATTTCCGGTTTCATGTACCGTAAGCAGTTGAGGCTCAGTGTGCAAGTTAGGAATGTGCACGCGGATGGTGAATTTTGGACACCGGCGATAGGGTAGACAAACCCGATAAATTTTGGGCACAAATGACTAGTTTATCGACAGCACTAAGTGAAGTTAGATGAGACCCAATTGTGAAAAATCGGAGCTTCGGTTGGATTCGAACCAGCGACAGAAATAGGATGGCCACATGCGGCGAGCACTCTATCAGCTAGGCTACGAAGCCCACGCCAGTAGCTCAGAAACTTCACATTTGGACTGTGTTATCTACTTGCTCCACTGTCTCATGTGGAATCTACCGAATGATCGGGGAGATCGACTGCCCTAGCAGGATTTCTCGAACAGTTC
>LOND01003267.1:21746-43577 GCA_014220965.1 Paragonimus kellicotti | reverse complement strand
GCTGTTTGCAAACTGAGATTACTGTCACAATTTAAGGAAATATATGCACAACCAAAAGCTAAACTTACCAAACAGTTTGTTACAAATAAATTTCTAAGTGATTTAAAAACCCAGAAACTTATACGGCAAACGATTGATGGACTACTGCTTACATTACTTTTGGGGTTTTGTCAGTCATCTCAGAACAGGCTTGTGTCAGCTGGGATGTTTAGGATTTTAAATCGTACTTTTGTAGTTGAGCACTAGATTCCACTTTGAGATGGGTCTGCAGCAAATTACTTCGGAATTTACGCTATTTTCGCTTACCACTCTTTCCTTATAAACTGTCAGACGTTTACTAGAAAGCACGTTTTCGAATGCACTTCCGACATTTTTTCACTCTGTATGATTATATTTTTCTAGGATGTATGTTCATTTCCGTTGTACGCTATCGTCCTACCTCAAAACCGTATATTGGCTTAGGCAGTCCTGCTGTGTCTGCCGTAGATTGTCCATACAATGCTTGTGTAGTTTCATGCAGTTAAGTAATCGTATGGGCTATGCATTTGTTTGCAGTCACCTACAATAAACGGCCGCAGTTTGAAGTGATTGAGTTCCGCTCTTCCCGCGCATAAAGAATATCACGGCATATGTGTAGCAAACCGTGGTTCTACCTGCGTCAGAAAAGCAGTGAAGCAGACCCTAGAGAAAAGTTTCCACATTCAGTGAAGTTGAACCATTCGGCTTCTTAGAGCGTGCATCATTTTTCTATACTTAGACATCAGGGCATCGGTGCCAGTACTAACAAAGCGCTTTACCTGACAACCACCCGAAGACTCGTTTAGTTCGCTAGATTCACTGTTACCCAAATGTGGTGGTTGATTTTCTGTTAACGGAAGCCTACGACCGTCAACATGATGTGTGCTCAGACAATGTAAACAGTTCTTGTTATGTTTTTGTGATTTTGCTATATAAACACCAAAAATCCAATAGGTATCTGATGAGCTCTAGCGGAATATTATCGCCAATAAACCGTGTAATTTTCTCTTCTCATCTTTTGTCTTCAGAATCTTGAAATCGGTAAATGCACCTTAATAAATTGAGGCTCTAGCGTAATATGCAAGCTGCTGTTATACCAGTGGACAAACGACCAAAAACAGCTACGTTAATGGATATACATATAACCGTGGATTATTTCCTTGAAAAGTTGGGACAGCTTGTCAACCTTCATCGATTCATGTTAGGCTGCTGTATATACGTACATACATTTCCGAACGTTTGTTAAGTACTCAGATTTTTATGTCACTCCTTTCAAACAGGTATCTCATAGCAGAGAGTGAAAGTTTGTTACTTTCAGGCGTCCTTACTTTTATAAGTGGATATTTGTTCATCCTGTTGACAGCATTCATGCGAATGTGTAAATTTACCCGTGTTTTGTACACTGGTATCTGAGTGGATGTCAGCTGAATGGTAGAAACACTGAAACTGTAGACATTTCCTTTTCGCGTCGCACCGTTTGCATCAAAGAAAGTCGAACATGGATATTATAAAGTTCCTGAATCTCGAAAAGCTACCTGTTTTCTAAACCCAAAGTGTATGTTTTGAATAAGGAAAACTGTTTTTATAAACAATTAGTCCCAACCAACACAGTCGAAATCAAATGCTAACCAATTGTTTGCGAACCGTTCGCAAACACTTTTGACATCATGCTAAACACCTGCCAGCTAACAATTCAACCAAAAATGGCTGATCAATTTCAACCTGTGGAAAGGAAAGCGCAATGGCTAAAAAGAACAATAAGAAAATTGCATTTGGTTCATAAAAGCCGGTAGTTTTACACAACCTTGTTCACTGAAGACAAGTTCTACAATTTCTCTAATCCGCCTTTACCTTACAGGGATATAATGTCAGAATAAACAACCCTGATCAAACCAAACAAGCGGTTAGTTGTGGATGGTCCCGGAAAACAAAATAAATGAAGCTTTTCCAGTTGTTTTGAAGTTCGTGTTCCTTTATTGGGTTAGCACAGCTGAGAACTTTCGGAGTAATATTCCGAAAAGACTCATTGGTAATGTGAATATATGATACACTGAGGCGCCCCAGCTGATCTTGAATTAGCTGTCAATTTTGAAATAGACCTTGAACAAAGATAGCGAATAAAATGACACTAGTTAAATTATAGCCTGCTTGGCGAAAACGGGACATCGGTAAAACAGTGTTAGTTTATCAAGCAAGCGATCTTTTGTTGTGTTGTTCAAATCATTCATAAAAATATGATAATATGATAACAAGGCACCGGCAAGGATAACTGTTCTGTAAACGTCAATCACCACGAGATTGACACCAGGGAATATTCCGATTAATTTTCCCGTTCCAAAAAGATAACTTTTGTTATTATGAACAAATAGCGTAACATATTTTATACAATCTGATAATCTCATCACCTAATACAACATTATTATGTCAGTTATATTTAAACAATGGTGAGCGACAGCGACGGTTTCTTGTAACATGCGTCCCTTTCGGCAAATTAACGGAAAGTCAATACAAACGTTCCACAATATGTCCCATACCTTTAAGGTTCATTCTCAACTCTTTATCTACACTTCACTTTCAACGTTCAAGTAAAGTGGTCAGCAATCGGCTACAACTATCTTTATGTTTCGTCTGATATTCAAGCGCTACCCGTGATTAGGCAAGCATAAATTCTGACTGTTATGAATGGTGTTTACAGTCAGGTTCTATAGAAAAACGGAGAGACTATTCCAGACCTTAGGATGAAGACATCGAGATGGGGAGCCGACAAGGTCCAAATAGATATATTCTTATATCTGACGAAACTACTATAGATTGAGAAAAAGAAGCATTTGCTCAATATTTACTTTTCCTGAAGTCATAATACCTATGATAGTACTTAAGCGAAACCCAGCCACAGGAAGCTACGGGTTTAGAGATAAAGGGAGACAAGAAGATGTAATCTGCATCTCAAGATGAATGTCAAAATACTGGTTTCTTGTCGAGAAACAACCACAATTGTGGCAATCTTGTTGAGGCCTTCCACAAGCGTTAGTGGCTTTAGCTTTTATTGCTTCAAATAACCATCGGTGGATTTCCTACTGTTGACATTTTGTTTTTCCTATTTAAGGTACCCAAGAAACATTTCATATTGGGGATCTCAACTACGAAACCAAAAAGTGGATGTTAAACGTTGTAAATCCAACCCATTAAGTTCGCTACGTAATGTTAACAAAATCGAAGATTAGCATAACCAAACCAAGCATTTATTAATCGTGATGATAGATCAACATAGTAAAGGTTTCACCGCTAGACAGGTTCATCGTGAATTGACAAAGTACAATAAACGTTTGCTTATTTTGCATCGGAGACTATTAATTTGACTAACTACATAAATCACTAACCGAGTAAATCGCTAAAAAAGTAGCACATTAGCTAACCAGTTCTGCGACCAGCTAAGTAACTATTCTATCAACATTTGATCTGTTGGGTTACTTTTGGGCCACTCAGCTTACTGTGCATGACAGTAAAAACGCCTGCACATTGGAAGTGACCTTATGCAGGAACATGTATAGATGAGGCTTTTAACTCCTCTCAACTCTTATACACTTGGTGAATCGCAGCTAGTGCAACCAAAATCGGTCAGCTTATTAAAAGAATCGTTCACAGTAATGAACATGTGGCAATTAGGTCTCTTTTTTCCTTCTTTTCCTACGTGGGTTCGTTTTTCCTTCGTAACTGTGTGGCAGTTGAGCATCAATGTGAACCACTGATGTATTGCTGTCTATGATGATGACGAGGATGACACGTGGCATAGTATACATGTAGTATTGCTCCAACACCTGCTACATTCACCATTCCCTTTCTGTATTCCAGTGGCTTTGTTAGGTGTGTCAAATATTCACTATTGACGTGGAAGTATACTACTACCTGCATGTTGAACTGATAACACTAAATGATCATCAGGGGGTCAAATGAAGGCTTAGACCTTGCATCTCTGGTAGAGCCGAGGGTAAGTCTAAAAGAACACTAGATATCGCTTCCAACAACATCTGACCTTTTAGGATGGATGTCTATTGTAAACAACCAACTTCGAAAGAGAACCGGATTGACCGTCCTCTCATCAACCCAAAGTACATATGAACTCTACTTCAGCGATCTAATGAGTCATTTACGCTGTTTACTCACACACTCCATCCCATTACATTTAGCTGTATTTCAGTACTGAGGCAATACATCAGTGCATGTGGCCCATACGTAAGCGCACTAAGCCACCAGCTAACTTTACTATATAGCATATGACTCGAAATCGTACAGATGAAGTTAAACCTAGTCTAAAATCACACCATGCATGGTAGGGTTAGCTAAGATTTCGGTGCGCTACTTCAACGACAACTTGCATCGCTCTGACCAGCCAAAAATTGACAACTACTTCGCAAGTTGCCCTCTTCAAGACACACTCTGAATGAATCCATTATTACTATTCTTATTATATTATTATTATTACTATTATTATCATTATCATCATCATCATCATCATAGCAGCCATGAGCCTGACCAAAAGGTACTGTGGCTTGGGCTGCCGCTCACCTCAACAGAAACGTAAGGGAATTTAAAAATTCATTTCTATAATCCCGAGAAAAATATCTCACCACGGGATTGAACTGCAACTGAATGCAAGTGAACACGGTGAGCGATTTAGTCGATGCAAACGATATTGTAGAATGTAGTGTAGATGCATGCATCCAATCAACTTCCAAGCAACGCAGTGCATCACATGTAATTTTTTCAGCAGCACTTGTCCTTAACAGCCTTTGGGATGAAGAGGGCTAGTGAGAGCCATCCTGGGCCCACGACGGATCAGTACAGGCCTGTTTGTGCTTACGAGAGTCGGCTAAAATTCTCACTTACATGGTCTCAGTACCCAAAATAAAAATACCATATCACTGGACAGGCTTCAGCCACGGTGAGTTGTGCAAACGTACTGTGTTACTCATTGGTCGCTGATTCGATTTTTGGTTTAACGTCATGCGAAAGTGAAATCGGTGGAGGATAAATAAAACTGACTGGTTAAATTGGTTAGTAGCAAATCGGAAGAAGAAAACTAAAATCAATTATGTTGATTTAAAAACAGCGGCTGCTTCGTGAAATGTTTCCTTGAACCGGGTGATGTCACAACAGGTCTCCCAAAGCGTAGGTATAAATAAAAAGATCATAGGGTTTGTTGGGAGTTTATTGTGCTTATCGGAAGATCACGTGTAGTTCTGAAAGTGGTTAACAATAGAATATCACTTAACATAACGTCTTGTTTACAGCAACTAGTAGGATGCCGTTTATAAAAACAAAATGTGTGTTTTGTCGTCAAAAACGTTATAGTTCCGCTAAATAATAACTCATCAAACAAGTGAGCTTTACCTGAAAATTCTATAACATAATGCTTGAGTTAAACAATGACACCGGCTGAGTAGATCATTGTACTGCGTACATATTTCGTGTGAGGCCTACGAGTGAGGCTTACGAGTGTCCTCACGCACTCTGTGCACCTTGGTATGTCTGCAGAGCAAGATTACGTGGTCTTAAGCCCCACAGTTTACAGTCTGGTTTGCCGTGCACTCAGTGAGTTCACTAAAGTGCTGTAGATAGTTCTATTGAAGGTTACTAGCTGCCTTATATCTGAGAAATTTCAAGAAGTTCTCTAACAAAAGACAAACAATAAAGGATTCGGGATTTTTATGTGCTAAAAATCATAAAAATAAACATTATTCGGTTAAAACTGGATATGGTGCTTAATTTGGACAATGTAGCAGAATTAGTAAACTCTCCCAGCTCTTACAAACACTTGAAGACCATAGGTATATGGCTAACTCCATACGCTCCACGTATTTCAACATGCCCGATTGCTTTGGTCAGATGACGTTAATCAACACCCTGTGATATGAATTATAATGGTCCAACTCATACCATGTATCGATAACCAGCAACGATGCAAGCTAAAACATATGGTCTTAGTCTGTGGGTATAGAAAGTTATTCGGAGTGCATGAAGTGGCTCATAAGAACGACTTCATGCGCAACACATATTGATATAAACGTAAACTGCATGCGCATCGAGTGCAACACTCTAATAAGTCACTTAGGACGTTTACATCATGCGTTATATCTCGTTATATTCAGATGTAGTTCATTCCAGTGAGGAGGCTTTTTCTGAAAACTTCGGAGTGCCTTTTCAACTCCCCTGAATGCAATCCGTTATACGTCATAGACTTCAACGGTTAGTTTACGGGTTCAAGGCTGGAGAACTATGTTACTCGCCTTCAGTCAGCTTATTTGTTTCAGTGCCAGGAAGCAAACCGTGACCTGAAAAACAATCAGTAAAACCTGATAGAGCACCACGGTTGAGAATTCCAGAAAGTACCAGAAGGAAAGTAGGATTACGGATCATTTAATGTTATGGGTAAATGAGAATTTGACAACTTTATGGAACGATCCCCAGAACAGCAACTAACGACCTCGGGAGAAAGTCCGTCCCAATTATTGATGACCCCGTCAGTGAAAAGATACTTTTTGAGAAATCCTGAAGACAAAGGTTGTAAAGCTCACGATTAGGACCCCGTTGACTTCTATAAGCCAGTAAGATAAAGAACTGCCCAACAATTCCAATGCTGGCAAACAAATGTGCCAGAATTGATTTACCGCGAAATCTTTGAAATTTAAGTAAGTACACACCATACATTTTGAGTCCTGAATTGTACGTCACATTCTGCAGGCCAGTGACCAGCCTGGAAACCTCTCGCTGAGCATAGTCGATAATAAATATATCCATCTTCAAGCCGGTATACACAACTTGATCCATGTACTCAAGCAGCGGTCAAACACCAACCCCATGAGGCGTTTAAAATGATTTCTTATCTAAGCCGGAAATGTCAGCTTTATCATTCCAAGATTGGTGAATGCTACTTTTGTGGTCAACACTTGAAAATAAGCAAAGAATAAGTTAGATGATATCCAGGTCAATTCCCATGATGGCTATTGTGCTGAAGGCACTGTGAAGTACGAAGGCATTTTCAGCGATTGACCTATGTTTACATTTGCTACCATTCAGAAGGAGAATCTGATCGTCTGAGAACTTTTTAATTGCGTCAAAATTTGTCCGTAATGTATCTGCATCATCAGCCTTCCGGATTCTCAGGGCATTAGTGTAGAGAGCTCCCTTGCTGGAAATACCTTGTGGAAGGTTTATGATGTTAATAGGCAAAAGGTCGAGTGCTCACCTTTGATAACCCCATTACCGAATTTAGGTGAGTAGATGTTAAGTCAGACCTAGTTCTAACTCTAGAAGTTTAATTGTCACGAAAGAAGAAGGTCCAACAAAGAACCTCTCTCTCGCTGCCACAAGGTTTCAGCTTATGCATGCAAGGAGCACGTGGAACATGGTCTAGTTGCGTAGTAGAAGGAAAAGAAATAGTGTGTGATTTGACACCACAGACGTATTGTAGTGTTCCACTGTATCAGTTCACAACTCATGGAGCTAGATATTGCCTTGTTCTTGGACTCCGTTAGTACACTCGGGAAGATAAGCACACTTGTTACGTACGATCGGTCAGGGAAGAAGCCATAGTGCTTAAAACAAGTGAAAAGGGCAATTTCTTAGAAAGTGTTAAACGGTGACGCGTGTTAGCAAGCACCTCATTAACTTGCATGCAATGTTAGTGAGGCTGATTGTTCGGCAGCTAGCTAGCAGGGAATCCCTTGTCGATCGCCCGCCTTGGAAACAGGCATGACTACTAACTTTCTTCATGCAGCAGAGGAAAATGCCATGTTGGATTGTCTGCCTGAACAACTTATGGAGGGGTCCTGCCAGACTAAGTGACGATCGTCATTTGGTCTGATCTCTCAAGAAATCCAGTAATCAAAATCGATTTTGATTATTGGATTTCTTAAGAGATCATATTCGAGATTCCTCAGAAGACAGTGGGTCGTGAAGTGCCTACTAGATTTTCAATTTTCTCCAGTTAATACAGACGCTCCATATATCAGCACATTCAATGTTCACTGAACTCAATTAAGAAACATATTATTTAAGTCTATGTCACCGATAATAGTTTCGAACAACTGATGAAGACGCCTACGATGGACAACATTGTATGTATTTATTGAAACTGAAATGTTGCATAGTCTTGAAATGCGACGCGTAACTTACTCGTGTCAACGTGCCAATACAGTCCGCAAGCACGAAATGAAAATAAAACCTCGAACTACCTCTTGTGTTATTATTTCATATACATGTGAAGATTTGATAGATATAAACAAAAATATATTTTGTTGTTGCGACTTCTCACAAAGGGACATGGTTAGTTCAGTTTGATTTCTTGGTTTGAAATCACTTAAAGCATCACACTGAGCTATTCAGCGATCAATTCACGGGTTTGTTGCAAGTGGTTCGAGATTCGCTGATTCAGTTGATTTGTTACATTCGATGTCAAACGGACGTCTGGCGACTTGAAAAACAGTAGAAAACAAGACAGGACACCACCGTTGAGAACTGCAGTATATGACTTCACTAAAGTAAGATCACTACTCCGTTCTGAGTGAAGTAGAATCTGGTAACGCTTTGGTGGGGTGTCACCTGTAACTTCATGCCTGATTCAAATTTCCTTGCTAGCATTGTCACTGCATACGTTTGCCCTACTTTGGTCATGGGCATCAAAACTAACGTTCCTTTAACGTTATTCGGTCCCATTGAATGTAACCTTACATGCAAAATATGCAATTATTTCAACATGCGTTTCATGTATATTTGGAGTGTCCGTTTTCTTACCATTGAGAACTTAGATTGTTTTATATTTTCCGTTTCTACTGACATTGACCAGCCCCAGGTATGTCAATGCTGGAAGTCAACAGACGGTCGTCAAGGCAGCGCGCACTTGTGGCCGTTACGGATGTAAATACCCGTACAAAACCACGTGCATATATACCAAGAGTGGTACCACTTCAATTACATTAGATCCAGTGGATAAAATGTGCAACCAGCTGGACGATTCATCCGTTTTCTTTTATCGGCATCAGATGTAGCGTCAAAGGTGGTCAAAGTAGCACTTCGCCTCTGGTTGGTCAGACGCGCATCACGAATAATGAATCAACGCAGAAAACCTGTAACTACGAGTAGGGCTTTCGTTAACTCTTTATCTACTTTTACTACTCCCACAGATAGTAGAATGGACGAGTACCAACTGATTTTATCGGAAGTGAAGTTTGAACTGGAGTCCTTGAGCGCAGACAAAGCGTTAACCCACCGTGATGCTGCAGTCATACAGAAGGCAACCTGTCAACTGCAAGTGTACGAGAGGCTGCTGTGAAAATGGAATACAGAGGTCTCAGGTGAAGAGAGAGTTGGTTCGTGGGAGTGATTCTCCAAATCCGGCTCCAACTAAGCTAGGTAAGTCAGTCATGGTATCTTTTTTCTTCCGGGGTGTCACGAATGCACTGCCTGGGAGCAGGTTGCGCGCTATACCAACCAAATTTTCACTTGGCTCCTTGGTGTCCTTACTTGCCACACTCAGCCCCGAGACAGTGCTCGGAAAACCAGTACCGTCGAAATCAGCCAACCCCAGTCTGAAAAGTGTGTCTCCCGATCGCTGTCGGCAAGAGGGAAGAGCACGACCAGCGGACTGAAGTCGAAGCAAACATCATGGACGACGACAGGTTGTAACAAAAGGCTACGGCCGTAGTTTTTGCTCCCGCATTGCCCATACAAATTCTTCTTCTTGTAGTAGAAATACGAAACGCCGAGTTTATAGACTTCAATCCACTGAATTAGCCCTCAAGCACAAACACAATCGCTGGCGACATATGGACCGGTGAGGAGCTGCCTTCCATGTCTACTCACAAGGTCATGCATAGAATTCTGCCCTCTAAGAATTCCTAACGGACGGTCAGCTGTTGAGATCACCCTCAACTAACCAACAGGCATTTCTTTGGCTCGCTTTATCACGCATTTATACTGGTTGTCTCGTAACGACTCATACATTGCTTCTGTTGAAGTGTCACTTCTAACAGATGTGAAGGTCACAGTTTTCACGGGTGAAAACTTTTAAAAGCCTCCCTCAAAAAGCGGAATTCAATGGAAACACAGAGACCGCAATTTGGAGTCCTCAGATTGCTATTTAGTCAACAAGTATGATCGCTGGCTTAGGCGCAGACGGTGCTACCGCGCTTGCAATCGCAGAAAGGAGGCCGTCAGAACAACGGAGCGGACCGAACAGGGCCCAACTCAGCAGTCCTCAATAGTTCCAACCTAAATGCTAACTGTCATTTCCCAAGCTGCTTCTCGCACTGTCCCTTCTTTGGTGACCTCAGTTGACCTGAAAGGCTATCACCGAAGAATGTGGAAAACAAATTGGAATTACCACCCCAACTACGTCTCAAGTAAATGATAACACAACTGCCTAAACAATCTACATACACGCAACTAACAAAGTGAGTAGGAAGAACGTTTCAGTGGTTATAACGCCGTAAGAAGACGACTGTTATCCGTTGAAGATACGGCATCGGAGTTTGTGAAGTCTCCTGGCATATCTCATTGATCATCATAAGCTGCGACGGTGAACGACGGTTTTAAGTGACTTGTGCCAAAGAACAAATGTGTCAAAACTTAATCGGTAAGCAGTCGCAAGAATTTTAGCTAATAGGACACGGAGTGTTTCAAGACGACCCCTGTACGTACTACCTTATATCCACGTTGACATTAGGCCGCGAAGCGCTAACCGCGCTCAAAAACGAGTTCACTTTTCTTAATGGTGATGTGCACAAATCGATTGGCCCACAAAAGTTCAGCAGGTCTGACCCAGTTGGGTCTGATCAGCAACAAGTACGTTAGGGAATCGAACCCACGACCCATGAATAAGCTGCAGACTATATTCATCCGCTAGACCACGGATTATCGGCCATTGGGGCCACAAAACACGTGGTTTAGCCTATTCTGCTGATCACATTCATTCTTGTCCTGCAAGCAGCATGCCGGAAGTATGCCTTCGCAATTGGCGTTATATGATTTCTGATCTAGTGCTTCTCCAATTACCGCCTCTTGGTTGAAAATAACTGGCTAAGTTTCAGGAATTCCAAGTATTTGTTTTGAAGGATTTGATGCGTGGCCTGCGAATACAATGTTTTTGGACATCAGAATATGGAAAGAATTTTGGGGCTGTTTCAGCTGATTCGTTCCGGAATGTTGCGACTTATCGGCCATCCAAAGCAACTCTGTTTTCTCTGACGACTTCTTCCTTCACTTCCGCCGCGGACGATAGAACTACTGTCCTCTTGGAGAGTACAATATTAAATTGGCAGGTGCTGTTTAATCCCTGAAGGATGTTAGGTCTGAACTCACTTTAGAAATAGTCGATCGGTATTCACCTATCAAGCCCGTATGGAAGAAATAGGGATAGATTTGAAGAGATTTTCACGTACACGGTTAAGGGTTCTTTCAGTGGTTCAATTTTCCTGATAACCACATAGCAAGCCAACGGCACAATGCTGTTAGCCATCACTGACCTTACAGCCTATGCACAGAAAAGGGTAGGTTAGAAAACAGCCACTTGTACTGGCCTTCGCTAAAGTCCGTGTATGTGAAAGGGTACCATTCCGGACAAGTTTGGAAATGCATGCTGTTTCGTACACATATGTTGCACCCACAACAATACTGATTGCTCGTTGCACTGGTAAATGTCCGGAAATCCCACCACCGCTGAGGCAGATGTATGGCAACGTCATTAAAAGTAAATGATAAAATACCAAAAGCCACGGACCGAGAGAAAACGCGAGTCGCGCAGCATTTGATAAAATTCATTCGATAGCATTTGGTTGTGATCGTACATATATTTTCAGGTGCAGGGTATCAACGAGGCGAATACGATTCGACAATTACGAAAAATAAATCTTGGTCAGCTACTGAGTTACCTGCGAGGAAATGCCTTGAAAGGAAATATTTGCTCCAACAGCGCACCACTGCGCTTAATTAACTTCCGCAGACGACATCGTTGGTTGTTTCGTTTTTCTTCTAATAAGTGCCGAACAGATTGTAACGTATCCCCGTTCACAGGCTGTTCAGCTAACGATGCTACACATGTTTATGGCTTTCCAATTACAACGTATGACAGTCATCCCTAAACCAAACGTTCGACGAACGCCGTATATGTTTGCCCGTTGAGAATGCGCTCACAAGAGTACACCTACTCTGTGACTCTACTATGGAGAGCCTCGCCATGAATCAGGTCTTCTAGAAATGGAAGAAATCAGCAGAAATGGGCTGCGAAATCCCCCCGAGAACTCCGACATAATCACGGTCACACACGGAATAACACAGCCGTGAACTCAAGTATTGTCTCCATATGGTCAACCTTCGCAAGCAGTGATTCATTGAAGATAAACTTCTCTAAAGGTGAATTATCTTTACTTAATTAAGGCAAATGTCGTCTTACCCACTTGGACGCGCCAAAACTGCCCAGGTTACCACTTTTTCTGACATACGTCCAGTACGGTTCTAAAAGCACCGCGATGCCATAGGGAATATCTAGGTTCACAGAAAGATTCTTAGAAAACGGTGGCAACTTGTGAGACCAGCTTTTTCAGTTCCACCCTTTGAATCGACGACTAACGTTACGGTTAGTACTGACCGTCCTGAAGAAGTTCCATCGAATACGTGCTGCCGCCAACTTCCTCCTGTTCGGCATCAGCCAGGTTGTAACGGAACTCCAGATTCACTCACAGCGGTTACTTATCCACGGACAACATTAATTTACATCAAAGCAGCTACACCTGAAACATGTGTGATTAAGCTAAGTTAATGAAACTACATGCAAACCAACGCTCCAGGTTTGACTGATGTCGTTACATGCAGAAATGACATTAAACATCATGGAATTCACACAGACATGGCTGCAGCCAGATATAATGGATACAGGAATAACCTTAACAAACATGAATGTTTCGAGAAAGGATAGGGATGTTAAACGGGATGGCTGAGTGGCACTGACCATCTATAATCATATAAACCACGCTGAACCAGACACTCCAGTTTTTCCTAGTGATCAAGCCCCCTTCGGTAGGCATCCGTTTTTGCTCAACCACTAGAAACTTGTACACCAACCATCCGCAACTGACACGGTCTGTGGGGGCAAGTTAGCCGCCGACTTCCGCACGGTCACAGATTTAACCCCAGGGAGTTTTTATTTTGTTCAGATTGCTACCGGTGAAATTGAAGACGCGACGGCAAAACGTCCGCTAAGAGGCTCGAACCACCGAATCTTCACACCCGGCTCTCCAAAGTTACCTCTCTGCTACCTGTCCTCAGCCGACAAAAACCACTTCAATTTCAACTGCTCCAATACCTAAACCCCACTGGACGTACTGTCGTACTGTATGTCTTTTATATATTTATATATATATGGTAAGATCACTTCCGACCTCTCCAAGAATCCTAAACTCCCTGCGACGTGAGAGTTGCCTTACCAGTACCACCGTGCCTGTTCACATTATCTTGTGAATGTAAAGTTACTACAAGCCACTAACATCGAAGTTAGCGTATCGCAGTTTTAGTTGTGGCTGTATGATGAATCTGCTCCACCTCTACTACTATAGGCCACATTCACCAGGATAACGATGTTTTAGCTATCACCTTTAACTGTTGCGTTGAAGTCTGCTTGTGAACGGTGAGTAAATCAATAAATGAAGTTTGTTTGCAGATTCGCCGTCTTCTCACTACGACTTCCGTTCCGCGTTAACGTAAGGCTGGTAGAAACCTTGGGCGTATGAACCTGTGAACAAGCATCGTGATATGTATCCCCATATGTTGATTACATTGAATACTGGCTAAACGGATATCACATTGTGAACTGATACTAAGAATTCACTCCATATCTCATTATTGTTTCTTACCGTCTCACTGAATTGCCCAAACTACTGCATTACCGATCGCTAATTGCTACTTGCAATTAAGTTCCGTGTCCACAGTTCCCTTTGTTAACCAATTTTATTCGCGTAAACTTTTGATATTTCGTCTCGTTCTGCCAGAGTCGAGAGATTTACCGCTGCCCTGATGGAATGCGTACAGCCGTGGATCCATTATGTTTTTATAGAAAGTACTTCAATACTAGACAATTAAAACTTGCAGAAGTTGACTTCGAACCTTTGAGTAAACATGATACTTTGGACTCTTCATCCCCGTCACCCCGCCACGTCACTATTCAATATGGCTTAGTCCACGAATGTTAGTCGTAGGCCGTGATTCCTTCAGTTATCTGAATAAAACTTATTCAGCACTCATTCCGGTTTCTTGCCTCGGTAATTGGTGTGGAAATTGGAATCATGGAAATGTATGCTGCCGACGGGTGTATGCTCGTTTTAATTGGCCAATAATTGAAAACGACCTTAACGCATGTTGCTTTCAAAATTCGGCATGACAGACATTAGTTCGGTCGTTTGCGTTCGAACTTACACCCAGAAATAGTTGATTTGAATATATACGTTAGGACAGAAATTATTTATCATATCAGTAACACATGGGGCTGTCTTGGTTCAAAGACGGATAATGCCTCAGCCGTCAAGCTATTTTTTAAAATCGTGCAGTCCACATTTTATTGCTACAGGTGTGTCTGTAGAGGTACATGGTGGATGTCAGAGTCAGTTACGCTCGTGGAACCAGCCGTAGGTTGAAAACAGTTCTGAAGTACGATACTACCAGTTGGCATGGAACTGTGAGAACCGTCTAGGTTTACTATTGTCCTACGAAGCATAAAAGACGTACGTGTGTATGCAGGGGTGTGCAACGTGCTCAGCGGGTTAACTATTGTAAAGTTTAACAATTTAATTCTCGCAACACGTTGCAGATCACGATTTCATGGGGTTGGAAGAAATGCCTGTCAGATTGTGAACTCATCCGAGTTAGAACGCAGCCATCGTTTTATCTTCTGGTATATGAATCTTATTCCATCGATTGCAGACTCACCGTCAGTGAAGGGAACGACTCTAGTTGTCTCTTCGAGTATAATAGTCCAGTTGCTGATATTATGCAGCATGTAGTAAATGTTCATGGGAATTTTGTCAAAACAGTTGACATTGGAAACATTCAACACAAGTTGAAGTCTGCATTGTCCAGTAGGTTTGTTGTGCACGAATTTCTCTTGGACATCTGAGAATCTCATGGAAGTGTTTTCGGAGAATAATGAGAAAGTTTTCCTGATAACTGTCCGGGGTGAAAGCGACAGATATTCGCACGTCTGATTCACTCAGCGAACACAACTTAAGTTATTTAGACGTCTTCTGCATGTAATGAACGTGGGTGCTACACACGGGACAAACAGACGCAATTATGTCACAGAACATTATCTGATACGCCCGGAGCTTGAAGTTATATTAGCTTCTAGTTATAGATGGCCTGAGGTATGGACGACCGGCGACGTACGAGTACGTGCATAATGAGAAGCATGCGTCACTGCGTGGGTTGTTTGAAATTGTTCGATATATGATTCGTGAGCACAGCGGCAATGACGTTCGTCATGGACAAGATTTCTACGCGGATGAGGGCAGCCCGTGTCGTGTTCGGCTGTGACATCAATTGTTATTTCCATATACGTGACGCCGTTCGCAAGCACGTAAGTGGATAATATTCGTCCATCATGTTCGTTAAACGACGGATGCTTTCCGAAGTTTGTATTTCTCTGACTGATTGGCTACAATAGACAATGAAGAACAGTAATTTGCACTGTCACTTACTCTATATTGTGGGCTAAAGTGTGTCTTTAATACCATCGGCCGAACCGACAGAAATTTTTGAAGTACTTGCTGTGTCACTGGCTGTACCTCAAGCCCAAAAGAGCCATTCACGTACAAAGCAATGTGCCCACTTCGGCGACCTCACCGACAATCGACTGCAGAATGCCCAAGAGGTTGCCTTGCCGCAGCGAGTCGAAAAATATGGGTCAAAAACGACTGTATGATGAGTGAATACGAAATGTAAACGACTTATGGATGTGACTGTCGTGAGGTTGTGGATGTTGACACAAACGTCAATAACATTCTTTGCAGAATGCCCACGTTCGGCAGCTGCTTTGTTCAAAGGCATCTGAATGGACGAACCTTACAATTGCTATTTGGAACAATAGCTGAGTTTAAAATAAACAATTGTACAATATTCACCATGACCGTTGCCGCCACGTGTACAACACGATGGTGACTGTTTCGTTGCGGAAAGCGCGCAAAGCAGCTGAGAATATAATTTTCATTGTTCAATATGTCTTGCTTGCAGCCACATGCTTTCAAAATTCCAAGATCATCGCTACCCTCATAATAAGGATTTCGAAAATGGCAATTTCGTTTACAAATGTTGTTTCTTCATTCATTTTCGGCGGTCGACGACGTTTAACATGCTTATTCAAAGGTCCGTTGGCCCGCAGCTTCAGCCACTCGCTGCAACAAAATTCAGTCGTCGGTATCAAGCACTGCATCACTTACTGACGAAAATACATTCATTCGTAAGCTATAACAAATGAACGGAGTAGTTATGAGTGTCTCAGCACAATATACTGTTTGGCTTAACTCATAAGGTAGGACAAGGTGAATGGAGCAAATATACATTTGTATGCAGCAAGTACTGTTCGATGTTGTTCAGTTGGTGGGTCATTTTGCCAGCATTAAGGTCTACCCCATGCTGTAATGGTTTCAACATTAACTGTTTGACTGTATTGCATTTATTGTATATTTCATTTATAAGACTTTCATAGTTTTCGGTGTATACTCTATAAGCGTTCAGAATAAATTCATCTTGGCCTTCAGACTAACTGTGCTACGAAAGCAGTGAGTGGATATCGAGGGCAAATATAACTACGAAAGCACCACTGACGTGCATTCTTTCAGAACACAATACTAGTTAAGCAATAATAATCACAGTATCTTACATTTGCAGCTCTATAGAAAGCTCATTCCTCGTGACCGAACAACGGTTTTATCGTCCGAAGATAAATCGAATTTTCTTGCCTAATTAGATTCACATTTAAAGAAAAACAGTTTTTCCACTTCTAAGACTTTGAATTATATCATATCGGGACACCAAGTCGAGGATTTAACATAATTTTACAATTGCTGTACATTTTCCATCGAACGTTATGCGATTAAACTTGCACTCATTTGCTGCTTACGCCTTTGGTATATTGAAACAAAATAAATTTCCGCAACCAAACTTCTATGACTTCCGGAACAGAAACGCGCCACAAAATGACGATAAGTTCGGTAACGAAAAAACCACAGATAGCTTCGGTCTATCGATTGCACTGAACGGTTTATTACCGATTTTACTGGTTCTTTCCGGGCGACGCCACGGTGTTGAACCGTCCAGTTCAGACCTCCTCTCCACTACCAAGCCTAGTTTTGTTGAGAACTCTGCCAATGAAGTGCATGTGGGTTGCAGTAATCACGATCCGACTTTTTTAGGTTTAACGTTGCCTGATTTCGGGTGGTAATTGATACCCGGTTTGTCGCAGCTAATTTATGGAGGGATAATTTTGACAAGAACGGCTACTTTTCAACAACCTTTTATAACCAGCCATCCTCACCTTCCAAGAGTGTGTTTTCGTAATATTCCGAAGTCGCAGTCGACCCGGCGACCAGCTTATTTGCTCCAATAAAGAATAATAACAAGCCTCCACACGGTATCTGTGAGTACACCAGAACACTTGTTACACCTAGATGCCGTTCAGGATAATCCAGACTTCGAAAGCCCATTGTCAGTGTGGACTTATAGTAAACAAATGTAATGAGGCTGTCCATAGTGACAAACGCGAGTTGCAATCCTTCACGGTATTTCCGTCAGAACGAAACTACAAGTGGCTTTATGACCAGCTGTGTTAGATCGCCTCAGTAAATTCAGACATTCCTAGTCCACTTACAGATTCTGACCTGACTAACAACAACCAGCAGGTGACGGGAATCATTTCCGATGCGCATGAAAAGTATTCTTGAAAAACGCCATTGAAACCACCTCGCAGGCACATTGTGAACCCTTAACCATCTGTGGGTTCACTATCCTCAGTGACGTAGACTATAGTGCTTTCACAATACCTGCAAATCCTGAGAAGTTAGACTACAACTCTCAGGATTGTGGTAACCTACAGCCAAAACTGTTGGAAAGCGTGTACGTAGCATGGTGGCAGTCATAAGTCGCGCTCCAAGAATCTATCGATTGAACTGAATTGCCCGCTAACTGGGAGCAGCGCGAAACAAAGCCGTTTCACAGTGGCGTTGCGCGCAACTTGGCTACCAATTACAGGCCACCTTCCCTTCTCAGTCTGTTTTCAAAGGTAATAGAAAACGTTGTTGACGATTGCAACCAACAACGTCTCTCTACACATGAAGTGATCACTCCTCAATAGCAGGTATTATGACAGCTCTACTTTAGCGTTACCAACCTTGTAACTGCTTGGGGGCAATGAACTAAAGCCGTCGGTTCTAGGAATAGAGTGAACGTCATCCAGCTGGACTCTTCAAAAGCCTGCAGTAGGGTAGAACACAGATGAATTCTGTGGATACTGCAGTGGTACGGAGTTGGGTGGAAGCTGCTGCGGTGATTCACTATGTGTACCAATGGGCGCAACTCATCCGCCCATATTAGTGGCACCCACTCGACAGTTTAATGAACCCTTGTAAAGTGCCGTGAAGCTCAATTCTTGGAAAGTTGTGAATTCTACATGTCAATGAGATATCGACTCCAAGCATTCCGTTTTAGGCAAAACCACTCAGACTAAGAAAGTCACCCCCAACCCCACAGAAGAGTCTGGCCTAAAATCAAATCTTCTCACATCTTGCAACTGGTACATGTTAACTAAAGTACCGCTGCATACGGAGCATTGTGAAGTTCTTCTGGTTCATCACAACGAAGAGACAATCTATCACGTTCATGATATTAGGCTCTGTGTATCCGAGACGGAAAAATTCAATGTCGGTGTCACTGCAACGGTATGGCACACAAGGCTGATAATGCCACTAACTTCATTAACAGTAGCGTAGGAGGCCCCCATCAGATAAACCGTCCCGGTTTTTCTACCCTAATTCACCCATTTTTAGAAATAAACATTCAGACCTGTTTATCTCATCTTCATCAAGAAGTTTAACTGTCTAAAATAGCTCAGCGTAGGACTACGAAGTGAGTGAAGGGCCTCAAGTGCCTGAGTTATCGAAACAGACCTCAAGATTTGAAGCTGTCTAACCTGGAGGTCTGATGGACGGGAGAAGATATTGTACTTGCCAACTAGAGCTGACCTCAGGCGACTTTTCTAATTCACTCTAATCATAACTGGGCACTGAAATGCAAAACGGAACAGCTGTGCCTTCAACAACAGTGCTACTGTCTGCTTTGTCGAGGTCCTTTTTTGCACTCCAGGTAGTCCCCAACTGGAACAACCTACCAAAGGAGGTTGTTTAAGCTGCGAACTTTAGCGTTCAAAATGAGACTAGATAAATATCTTGGGGAAGTCTCAGACATTTTCAGTCACCTTGACCTGCCAGCCAACTTCCAACAGTAGATGCCATCAGTATCGAAGGTAATATGCGGATCAGTATGGCTGGCTTAATGTGGAATGTCTGTTTGTATGCTGTGGTTAGTGAGTGTCTGGTTTTCTGTATGTCAAGTTGGTGAGGGCTCGCGATGAGAGTGCTCGTAACTGCCTGACTTGGATAACAGGGTCTTTACACCATAGTGTTTTCCGTTTGTGTCTGTTCACTTGTCAATTCTGTGCCTATGCTCCTCTTCGACACCCTCGCAACGATCCTCTTCAACGCAAGCCTCTTCCTGACGAGTCATCACCCCGTAGCATCCAGTTGCCGGTCACTTGCAAGTCAGTGAAATTTATAGACTTGCAAACAACCCGTGTAATCCGCAAATCTGTTTCTTTGTGATCACAAACATCTGCACAAGTTCACCTATCCTATAACTTGGCCCGAAGAAGAAAATTTTCGGGCCCCTGAGATTCAGAAACGAGCTTGTGAATCCGAGTTGGATTTTCGTGTCTGTCCTCCACAATATAACGAGAATAGATTGGAGAGAGCATCTTTTTTCACTGCTATTTCACGTAAACGTGATGCGTTACCCTGATTATTATTTCAGATATCCGGCTTAACAGTAAACGAATGCGGAACTACATTAGTGAACCAAATGTTATAAAACACCTTGATATTACCTGGATCCAAGATTAAATTGAAGTTCAACTCTGTTCCCTCCCATTAAGTTTCCCACGATAACGGATTATCCCAACTATGCTACTGAAATATCATTATATATGCCTTGATTGGGACCCCGTGAATGAAACACGCTAAGCCGGGTGTACTTCTCACAGCTACTTTGTGAAATTTACCGCCACCAGTATTATCATTACCTCATACGCGCACCACGCTTGACGGCCAAGCTTTGTCTGTGTCTTGTTATACAACTTCGCTGGATTCTCTGTCTGGCGTCTTCGCGGACCGGAACAAACTCGATTACCGGACTTCTGATATCTGTCTTTCTTTTTCCTACATTTCATTCAGACGCAGCCCACTCACGTAGACATCAGTAACCGATCCACTGAACGCGCCAGCTGGTGAGGCTCCTCGACGTTCATTTATATATATATATATTCACTTCAGTTGTTCCTCAGCTTTTGAGCTTCTCGCCTCATGAGATGATTATGTCGGCTGTTGGCCGATCCGAACCAAGAGATTCCCCAGCTTCAACGCTGCCGACAGCTAGTACTGAAGGCTTACAAAATCTTCAAAAAGTAGGCTAGTCCGTACGCAATACTTTGTTTTAACGGAAAGACGTCTGTAGACAGCTTTTCTTATTGAACAATGTGGAACGTGCTTCCGAACGAATCCTACTTCACGCACATTAAAATCCCTCAGGAGCACCTCATCGGCTTGGGCTATTTGGTCTTTAGAAAATGCAACCAGGTGTCATTTCTCTTACCAAGAGTCCACTGGATCCTTGTATATGCATGCTGCATAAAATGAAGTTGTTCATATCTTGAGTGGGCGAACCACGGCCCGCACATTCAATGTTAAAAAGTCGCTGCTTAGCGTCCGTTCGTACCACTGATTTAACTGTTTTAGTTACCATCTCAGCCAGATCAAATAGCGAAGGTTTGCGTTGTTCTCTTTGTGGTTCCGTGAGTTCACTTTACTCACTCCCTGCATCACGTGCACTGGTGAGTATCGCACTTATTTCCGCCTCATTACATTTCGCTGGAAACACGACAATCGCAAGAACCTCTACCTTGTAGTTTACATTTGAATGTCAGCTATGTTCGTTAAAACTGATGTTGTTTATCCATACAATGGTATCACCGAATCTCAAATCGGAACATCTGTTTCCGTAGTGACAGTGATTTTCAAGGGAGGCACCATAGCATCGGGGTTGTGCCCCGCTAACATGTTCGCCTTCGTTTATCAACCCGTTTTGCTTGCGTAGAGTGAGCCAGTGGGGACTGGTCGCCTCCAACTTACGACAACTCGATGACTGGTTTTGTTTGTTTTGCCGGCTTCTAAGGTCATCTAGGGAGACCGTGATAGTTTCCGGACCGCAGTACCATCAACGCTGCTGGCACACAAAAGTCCGCTATTGAGGATGGAGATTACAGACTCAATGGGCGTCAGTTTTAGATTAGGTGTTCTTGGCTCATGCGCTCCCGAATGGTCCCCATGTCGGTATGGGTAAGAAAATTCAGTAAAACGGAAACTTGTTATTTCACCGTCAACGGTTTTTGGTGGCCTTCCGCCAAGAAGAGCCCTGAGACTTACTGCGTTTTCATCTTTTCCGGCTGTC
>LOND01003267.1:0-14616 GCA_014220965.1 Paragonimus kellicotti | reverse complement strand
AAACTTATGTTGTTTATCCCTACAATGGTATCACCGAATCTCAAATCGGAACATCTGTTTCCGTAGTGACAGTGATTTTCAAGGGAGGCACCATAGCATCGGGGTTGTGCCCCGCTAACATGTTCGCCTTCGTTTATCAACCCGTTTTGCTTGCGTAGAGTGAGCCAGTGGGGACTGGTCGCCTCCAACTTACGACAACTCGATGACTGGTTTTGTTTGTTTTGCCGGCTTCTAAGGTCATCTAGGGAGACCGTGATAGTTTCCGGACCGCAGTACCATCAACGCTGCTGGCACACAAAAGTCCGCTATTGAGGATGGAGATTACAGACTCAATGGGCGTCAGTTTTAGATTAGGTGTTCTTGGCTCATGCGCTCCCGAATGGTCCCCATGTCGGTATGGGTAAGAAAATTCAGTAAAACGGAAACTTGTTATTTCACCGTCAACGGTTTTTGGTGGCCTTCCGCCAAGAAGAGCCCTGAGACTTACTGCGTTTTCATCTTTTCCGGCTGTCAGATCGTTATCTTTCACCAGTCGATAGACTACACGTGTTATGGCTTACCTGCCTGCATTCAGTTAACGATGGATTTAGTTCGGCTGATCGATCCTAGGTTACAAGTCATGGTTGGAATAAAACGTTTCTGATGCTAGATGGCATGTTCAGTTCTTCATGGTCTCTTTTCCACATTGCAGAGTGTCACTCACTGAGTTCATTGCCGACAACCGACACAGAGACTTGCACCTATGGGTAAATAAATTTCTACCTCCAAACGAACATGCCTCTGAATTTCTATCAGGATAGAAGAAATTTGGACTCACTCTACAGATTCCGCATTGATGCAATTGCTCACATGCTAATTTACATTATAAGCTTAAGTGTGAATCCCTCAGGTAAGTTGGACAAACGTGTCAGATCTAGGTCACAGCAAAATTATTCCTAGAAGACTGATGGGAGTGAATAGAAAGATTGATACACTTTATGTTATACTGATCGCTGAATGTATTGTAGCGGGTAACCGAAATTGCTTCCTTTTTACTATCCCCGGAAACATCCGCTGTGCGAGAAAGGAATCCGCAATGAATGGACTCTAAAAATCCGGTATTGACCGAGCAATTTGCGAGGTTTTTCAACTTCATGACGTTTTAGAGAATTCGACGAGGTCGTGCGTTGGAGTCCGCTCAATTCTTCGTCGAATTCCAGAACTACCCTTTCTCCCTCACTTAGATCGAAATATTTTGATATTTTCTCGACGCTAGATACGTCAATAACGGCGAATTCTTTCAAAAATGCATTTGCACGCATTTCCAGGCGTGGCCTTGAAATATTTGGAACTTCGTCTTCTGCGTAACTTTGCAGAACGTAAATAAGTGTGACATCCCAAAATTTTGACTGGAATGGTGAGACAGGCGACCCATATCTTTCTCTGGTGCCAGCATCAACCCTTTGTGAACTGCCACCCATTCCTCTCTGAGTACACTTTTTGCTGACAGATTTCTTGTTGGTCTCATTATGTAACTACCTTTTGCTTTGTACCGCCCGTAGTTATTTGACATGACCGCGTACATCCGAGCGTGTCTCTCTCGTAAATGCGTTGAGAACCATACGTTATTGTTATTATTTGTCACTTGTCACCGCATTTTCTCGCTGTCGAGGAAACCGCTGTGCGGGCAGGTAGTACATTACATTTAAAACAAAAAACCTTACGAGGTGGCAGGCGACCACCAGCCTCAGACAGACAATCGGAAAAGCTAACGGAACAACGATTACTTCGACTTTCCTCATGGCTGAAAGTGCACTGCGATCATCCTCGACGTCCCGAAAATCCTGAACTCCTTGCGACGTGAGCGATGCGTTGCTAGTACCATCGCAGCTGTTCACAGTATCCTGTAAATGTAATTTTACCACAAATCCCTAATATCAAAGGTATTATGTGTGCTGCAGCTTTACTCGTGGCAGTATAATGGATCTGTGCCATCTTCACTACGTTATGCTGCATTCACCAGGACAGCAATGTTTCAGCTATCACTGCTGGCAATGCTGCCCAGTTATTCCGCCGCTTGTTTGATTCCCAGCGCTCCGCTGGATTTTCTTTGCAACTTCGCGCTCTCCAGGAGCCATTGTCCGGTTCTGCTAGAGGCTTTCTCAGGTTTATCTCCCCAGTGTCTTAACTTGACGCATTGAAGTCCACTTGTGTACGGTGAGTAAATTAATTAATGAGGCGTGTTCGCAGAGTCGCCGTTTTCTCATAATTTCTGAATCACGTCAGTATGAGGTTGGGGAGGCTTTGAGTAAGAAAGGTGTTTTGGCGAACAGTCTGTTTTCGGTTATTCATCATCGGGCCAATTACATAACATTTTATATCATCATGGTTGTCAAGCGAGCAAAATCAAAAGCAATTAGTCACACAATTATGTCATGTGGTTGTGAATTGGAGGGCAATTAGGTGACAAAATTGCCCGTCAGAGTTGTCGAGTCAGTTGCGGGTTCATGGTACCCGGGGGGGTCTGTACAAATTTCTTCTGAGCGCACAACTGTGGATTGCGCAACCGAATTCCGATCGCCTCCGCAGTGGCCAGAATACGAAATTTGACTCCTCTGGATTGACGACTGGGCAAGCGGTAAATGGGCTGGAAAGCTACTTCCGGTGAGATTTGGTGCCCTGAATCAACAAGGTGCGCCAGAATTGCACTCGAAATGGACTTCACCTCGCCCTTAGTCAGCCATGCGGGGTGGTGCTCACGTATCCTCTGAGAAAGGCGCCTTGTTATGCATCATCAACACGAAGCAAGTGCCATGGGAGGGGTCCGATATAATAACGGTGCCGAGGTCTCACTCCTGGTAGACAGCGACCAAGTTAGCGCCGAAGATATCATATGTCCTGGTAGTCTGATGATGATCGCGCATGATCTTTGACCTGAATGTTTTTGAGAGCAGTCGATTTTTCACAGATTCCAGACGCAGTGCATTCAGGTTTCCTTGAAAATCTGCCGCATATTCGGCGTTGCGTAGAACGCGGTAAGGCTTCGCATGATTAACATGCATCACAACGGCAAAGTTACTCGCATATGGGATACCGCTGGCTCAGCAGACAACCCTGCAGCCTGCCAGTTGTGGCGTTGGGTGGCCTAGGATGATCGCTGCTGACTCCAACTTTGAGATGTGAAACAGGGTAAGCATTGTTCGAGCCATACACGAATTCCACTGCATAATTTCAGCTTATGCATTTCATCCATCAGTATACTGTGATCAATTTATCAAACACCTCTGTAAAATCTGCAGATACATCATTGACTGAGAGGTATTCTCCGGCAGTTTCTGTACATGAGTCAGCTGCAACCGGTAGGTTGGTCTGGCGTAAGTGACCACTTCTGACGCTGTGTGGTTCCAACGTCGAAAGCGAATAAGCATTGACTTGATACCTTACGAACTCGTCCACCCTGCTGTCCATTACCCATGATACATTAGGTGGTAGAGCACTTGGTCTGAAGTTTCTGACGTTTGTTCTCCCCCAGACCTTGCAGACTGGCCAAGTTATACCGTGTTTCCGAGTGACTGGAATATAACCAGTAAAATATGAGTGTTTGAACGAACGAGCAGGTGGTTCCGTGGGATCATCCGCACATCATTTCATTCTAAGCAGGCGTACCTCATCGAGCCGCAATTTTTTGATCTTGTTTTTGCCCTGTGGTGGAATGTTGCGCCGATTCACTCGAGGATGAAGTGAAAGGGACAAATTCGACTACTGGTAATAAGAAGGTAATCTTGCTTCATCCTCCGCAGTCCTCTAGGCCTCCACTTTTAGACTACTGAACGTTTCTTGACACAAACTGTTTGGCTGGAGTTCGAGATGACAACTTTTCTGACTGCTTCCGGGTACTTGTTAGCAGGTTCAACGTTCTTGATTTTGTTCATCCTTTGAATGACTGAGCGAACACTGTTCAGTAATGTTAACTCAACAACCAACCTGTAGAGAACGCAAAGGCTGTTGATAATTGCTCGATCCAACGTTTGTGCAATCCGATCATCCATCCAGCCAAGTAACTCTGCAACATGTTCAGCAATGGACGTAGAATTCAAAGTCTCTGACGTCGTGTCCATGAATGATACACAGAAAGTATATTTCATATTCAAGCTAACCTTCTGCGTGTCAGATGTTTGTGGTTGATCACTTTAGCCCATACTCGGGGGTCTTGCTGGACAGCTAGCCGAAGCTGCTCACATTTAATCTGACCCAACTTTTGGGCGAAAACTTATTCTGGGAAAGCTGTTAGTCATCCGCATGACATCGTATACTGCAACAAAAGTTTTGCGAAAGTACATTTTTGGTTAATAGCGCGCAGGCAAATATTACACAGGGGTCTTGATAACAACTACATATAACGCTATTTGTCACAGTTCGCATAACCTTTTATCAGTTTCCTAATTGTCGCGTATAAACATGTTTTGTTTTTGCTTTCACGAACTCCTGTCAGCAGAGAGAATATTCTACACACTACCGACACTGGAAAGCTCATGGTAATTGAACAATACGCCGGACGTGTAACTTCCGAATTTCTCGAGACTGCACGAATTTTTATCGTAGGCCGTGCTTTCAGGGGTTATTGTGGAAAAGTTACTTTATCACAGATTCCGCTTTCCCTTCTCGGTCTGTGCTGTAGAAATTGAAATCACCAAAATCCGTGTTATCGAGGGATATCTCATAGTTTTGCTCAACCAACTCTGGAGCATTCACAGGACAGAAAAATTCAAGGGCGAAATAGAAGGAAGGTCGTAATGTTTGAGGGCTGCCACACATTGGCGGATGACAACTCTTGAAACTTCCCCATCGTTTATTCAGCAGGAGACGGTTGACCCGTGGGAACCCACCCTGAACATGCGACTAAAAGTTTACCTATCCAGTAACAGGATACAGCACTTTTCGAGAAACCCCCCACGGAATCAACGACTCGGTGATGGGGGTTGTTTAACCCACAGTTTAATTAAATATCACATGGTTGTCCGCTTCTGATCGCCTTTGGGCTCAGGGTATGTGTTTGAAACCATCTCAAGATTGTGAAGTGCACCGAATATTTTCTGACTCAACCGGCAGGTAATCAGCGTGTTCTTTTGTTTCAAAGTATTTTTCAAGCCCACCCCTGTTTTGTTTGAAAGAGGGGAATACGGCAACTAGCAAAATTCTACTGTTGTGTGCCTTTAAGATGCTGCCTCACCAAGTTTGCGCTTCTGTCCGGTGAGTGCTGTTATATACAACCCTGTGTGCGAATCTGTATCTCAGTTGACCGCTTCGCTTCTGCCTGTCTGACAAAGCTGCGCCTCGTATGACAGCCGGTCCAGTCAGTATAACTTTCCGGAGCGATCGAATTCGTAAGCCCAGCAACCACTTCTTTATGACAGTATAGTTCAATTCGGAGCAAACCTGCAAGAGAAGCATCAATGTGAACGTAATCCTTGTTATTATTTGGCAAATATTATGCGATTGGCACATTCGCTGACCCGTGTGGTAACCAAGTGCATTTTCTGGCGGGTGACACGGAACGTAGTTAAATTAAACTGGTATCATCAAAATTGCTAATTCGCCCAACAAGTATAAGTACCTGATGGCAGCGGAATCAGTCAGGAAGATTACGAGAAGAGCAGTTGCCTGCCTAGATAATACGTCCATGGGGAGAATGTAAAAAATGGTATGGTATGTCGGAATTTGACCAAGGGCAATCGCACAGTTGTCGTTTATGTTCCAGGCTATAGGCCCTGGACCTTTCTGGGACGCACTGGAAATACCGACTGTATCTACTGTTACAAACGTCGATCAGAGAATTCGTTCATGTTAGAAACTACTGTACTCAAGGTTATATAACCCACGACAGACAACCCGCAGAAAAGGTATCTCTAAGGTGACGCCGCAACTAATGGAAGCTCCATCCGCTCCAGGGAACAAGACAGGTATTCAGATGCTCAACAACCACTGCACCACAGCTTTCTATTTTGAAGGGCGTGAAGATTCAGATGAAGGCCATGTAATTTGCGCAGTAGCAAGCAACAATAAAAACAAACGTATCCAACGCGGAAACTCATTCCACAACGTCCGTCTGTTTACATCATCAAGCCATGACTTCTGCCCCGTGAAACGTTGAGTAGTCTGAAGTTCATGTATGATTAGAATGTATGGAACGTAAACCCGGAGAACTCCACTTGATTTGCATTTTCCCGCTGTTTCATTCAAGTTTGTCAGGTGAGCGAATGGTTTCAAAGTGGAGAGGCGCCTTGTGGGTGATGCATATCAGCCGCCATCTCCCTTCTCACATTGAGGGAAGTAAGTTTCAAATAACCGGACAATCATAGTTTCAGTGCCTCTGGAATCCAATTTATTTACTGACCTTATACTACGTTGGCTCAGTAAACCCGAGGGAATTCAGATACGTGAAGAGCTGGTGAGACTCCTGATCATCCGAAGGTGCGATAAATCCTGGAGCAATGACCCTCCTACAGGATGGTCCTGATGTTGTATACCTGAGGACCAACTTCAACTTGGTTGATAGTAATGTCCTCTGGGGCTGAAATTCTTCGAAAAGGAGTTCTGTCAAGATACGCAAATTGGCCCAGACAACTGTGTATCCACTCTGCAATCAATGTGTGAGATTACTGACAAGTGACTCGATAGTTCGTTACTTTTGGTGGTGTCTTTCGAGGGTGTCAGAACTCTCCCTCCCAATCCTCTGAGGGAAACGCTAGCAGTAAGGTGTATGCTAGTGCTCATTCAACCTTTACCAATACTCATTCAGGGGATACACATTTAGCCTGAGGGTAATAATTAAAGAGCGGGTTAAGTGTGTATTAGAGCATGTGCGTAAACTGCCAGACTTCATCTCGGAAGTTCCAACAGCAGGTCGCCTGATTCAAAAGCAAAATGCAAACGGAGACTATTGGAGACTGAGCTACAGAATTCTACAAACATAAACAAAATGTGTAAAACCTCACTATTAAGTGTTTCTGGGTGTTTGTTAACTTGCATTCACCCAAGTCTGTATGGGCATCTAGCTTGGCGCCTTCAGTGATTTTCGCTGAATTTTCAAAGTTGGATCGACCAATTTCAGTGCTGATCCGGTAAAAGCTTAATGACCATAAATTATTTTGAGTATCGTAATGGAACGGAAAAGGGTGACTACGATCAACGAGTCTTCTACAGCTAACAGTGGTGTCACTGGAGAGTTCGTGAGACAGTTGTAAGTAATATAGGTCTACCACAATCATCGGTATCATTAGAAACAGGAAAGCTATCACGGTGTTTGCGTGTCTTGTCCAAGAAATTTAGTGGATACCTCATTGAAACATTTGCTGGCGAAGATAGCCCTGCGAAACCAGAACACTGCCTGGCTGGAAGATTTGTTTTTCAGTACTTAAAGATGTTGCTGCATGCAACTCTGTAATTTTTCATTTTTGAAGAATCCCTGTATCAAAAAGCGTATCTGATCCCAATACATCCAAGATTAGAGTGACACTGCGAATGGTTCAAACCTTTATCAGAAGGAAGATAAGCTAGCTCAACCAGTGGTTACCATCAGGCTGCCTAACGAACGGTCCGTTCAAGGTTCCATGGCCGTAGAAAGCCTCCCATGTCCATTATATCGCAGCGGATTACTGACTGTAAGGTATACTGACCTTTCGAAGGACCACTTTTTACCTGACGAAAGTCCGCGTTTTGCGGAGACTGCTTTGATACAGATTCATGCTGACGAAGAGTGTATCAAAAATCTCCCGTGGGTGATTAGTCTGAAGACGTTGTCAAAGCGAAATATATAACGCACAACTTTAAGTTCATTCCTTAGAAGCTCGACAAGCTCCTCGCGGCGGTAGACTGCTCAGCAGGACAAAAACTTGTCCTTCGATTTGTTGTTGTGTCACTGGGCTGTGGGACCGATCCAGTGATCGCCAAAACGAGTATCAAAATGTCTCCGCATATTTACTCATGCGCGGCAACTCGTAATGACCAGCCTGAATATGCAGCCTCAAGGTGATGTGTGCAATAGAACCACTGGATATCGAAGATCCGCACATCCGCTTGGGCCTAACTCGAACGGTTGTTGAAAACTTCGTTTTGAGGATAATAGTAAAAAGACGTTTCTTATGTTTGGAGACAGCCTGTGTTAAGCAGCACATACAACAGTCTAGCGCCTTCGGAAGGTGTGCCGTAAACACTCAACTTGGTTTACGATCGTCACTATCGCGTACACAAGGAGTACACTTAACCATATAACTGCCAGATGGACGCTAAGGCTATGATGGAATCACCTGTTTTAGATGCGTTCGTAGAGAATGCAGGATGAAGCTATAATCCGTGGGTACAATGCGTATCAAGCAGGAGCCGACTTGAACCAGTTTATTGTTAGTTTGGGATCAGCTTGGACCAACCACAGAGAGAGGTACCGTCGAAACCAGGGAGACCACGGACTAGTGAAGCTAGTCTTAAATAATGGGCAACATTTATAAGTACGCTGCCTCTCAAGTAATCTCGCCTGTAGTTCGAGACAGGTCTATTAAATTCGCACCTCAATGAGTAACCGATTCTACTAAAGTAAAGACGGACACAGAGATTAGATGATTGTTGACACGGTGTCAGAGTACAACAAAAAATGAAAATACCAAAGTGAAGAAACGAACTACAAGACTCGATATTTAATCCACCGTAAGTCTGAAGCCTTAAACCAACGAACTATGCGACGCACAATCAAAAGCAACAGGTACGTGATGGGGATGCGGTGAGCTGTGAGAGAATCGATGATACAGGCAAAAAAGCGTTTACCCGGTGGAAGTTAAAGACGAAGTTCGACAAGCAAGCAGCATTATGGCTGACTTACTTTCAAATTAACGTTTTTTGGGAAGTGATTTAAGACGCAAAACTTGAATGGCTGATTTACTGTCATATGACTGTTGCCGTCTGAGTTTTTAACTGTGCAAATTGTGTGAATAACTATACCTCTGACTCGCGCCTGGTGGAGTTTATTATCACTCCAGATTTTCGTTGTGGCCCTTCCATCAGGGACAAGCTGTCCCTCGATATCTTCCTTACTTCTCAGGCTACAGATTTGTTTTTCTAATCGGGAAGCTCAAAAATTCCCGCTAGTGGTAATTCTTCACGTTAGCAGACCGCAAGTGTATCAGTTCGTGATATAATAGGAATTGTAGCAGACTGAATATTCCGGGATGTACAAAACGCCCCTGTTTGCCGTAGGCAATCAGTATCTTTCAATATTTGAAAAGCTGCCACTAGGTAAGCCAGAAGGCCACGACAATTTCATGGCGAAAAAGTATAACAATACAAAACTGTTGTGGGTGCAGTATGAACCCTCATTTGTTATACTTTTCATTACCGTTCCATTTCAGGTTGTCCGCCTTCATGTTACTCAACGTGTTCCACACGACGTGAGTGATCCGAGAACAGTGACGTTTACCTCTTAACCGACTAGTTCCATTGGTCTTTAAGAATTCCGGTCAACGTGTCATTTACTTGCCTTGAATCGACGTTGTGCGCGACACTGCCTCATCTATATATATCTACCGGAATACGACTGTTTATTCGAGCCTTTTCTTTGATTCCGGACTGTGTGAAAGCTGCCGTGACCGCTGATTTTGTACAAAGTGCCACTTATCGTTATCACTGCAGTTGACGACATGAGTGGAATGTACGCTATCCCGGATTTTACTCGACCGTCGTTGTCAGCCAAACCAAATCTTTAAATGAGAGAGTTGTGCTGCGACGTGAGACCGACGCCATGCTAACCCCTTGGCAGCAACTGTGGTGATGACTTCGAGGATTTGTCATCAAACGTGAGCAGATCGCTGTCTGCTGAGAACCGGAAGCCTCACAGCTCCCACACTTTCAGTCTTCTGGGTCGTGAGCCAATTATTTGAATTGAATGCAGTCCCAGATTCACCTCCGTGGGTCACTTAGGCAACACTAGATGGACCATTCGAACATGATGATTTCATGACATGATGACTTCAACTTAGCGCAAAATTTCCACGTTAGGTACCAGAACCTGTTATATGGAGTATGAACTGTAGCGGTTTCTTGATTGGAGAAGGTTCAGCCAATCGGTGTTCGCGCACAAGCTGCTATAGACGGAATTATGGTCAAACTGGCGCCAACCAATCATAGACGGCGATTTCCTTCCGCTGACTGCTCATCTGTTTCAATCAACCGAATTGCTATGTGCAAATTCGTGGAACAACACAACAACAAACAAGCTAATCAAAAACGTGAGGACGCCTGTCGTCTAATGGCAGTCGTAACTACTGTTGTTTTCAAATAGATTGAGATAACTTAGTGGCCCTCGGATTCCTCTTCTGATATATCTCGGTTGGATAGCTCAGTAGGCGACACCCGTCAGAATCGGTGAACGCTGTCTTTCATGTCTTGCGGGAGCTGGCACTGATATCGTCTCGACAGATGTTTCCAGAGGGACAGGATAGAGAGTTTTAACACCGTTCGGGGTTTTTCAGTCAGAGATTGTTTCCAAAATGTTTCCGAAATCCGGCCGTGTCGAGACCAGATGCAGTCGGAATGGATTTAGCGTTGGAGAACTTGGTGCTCAACTCTTTCGGTAACAAATGCGACTTGTTCTGCAGCCCGTGGTTTCCCCAGCGTTTTTATCCGACAGGCGAGATTCGGTCGCCAAGCTCTAAAGCGTGAACCCAATCCCCCACCTGGAACGGCCCAAGCAAACACAGTGGGTCTTCTTTGTCGCGCGCGTCTGCACCATGAACTACCTGTTCCAATAACATCGTAGTAAATAAGTTGTTATCTGTAACCGGTAAAATAGATATCTATCTGATATGAGTGCCACGTGTTCCGTTTACAATTTGGCCGAGGCAGCTAGAGAACATTTTAGGATGGTCTAGCCTGGGTACTGCCACCGAATATCAATGGCTAACGACACCAGCCTACGTGCGCGCTTGGAAGTAATGGCCAAAGTGTAGCTAGCTACTTTAAGGACTTGGAATCATTTCATATTAAACAGCCAGCTGCTATGGAGCACTAATCTGGAAGCAGATTTTCTGCAACGGCCTTCCGGCAGAATCGGCCGTGGAATTCAGAAAATCGGCTCTCGGAATAACATTGGGAGCGGTCGTTGAAGGGTGAGTTTATTGGGATAAAACCTAAAACACCAGCGAGGTGGATCGCAGATTCATTCGGACACCTTAGTAGCTACGACAACGTTGCGTCGTGACGAAAGACTGATGTTCGCATACTTCTGCGAAGCTTCCCTGAGGAAGTCTATTCTGATGGGACGTAATCTGAATGGACCGGATTTGTTCAACACGATACTCTCGAAGATGACAACCATACTCCTCGACGAACCCCCAGAAGAATCACTGCCCAATACCAAGACGTTTAGGTGCCACGATATAGTATGTGCCTAACAAGAACATCACACGGCATCCACCATCGCCTTGACCATAGCTCATCGTGGTTGAAGGAGAGGACTGGAGCTTACAACTGCGCGTTGATAGTAGCCAAATTCCGCAAAAGAAAGAGAATCGTTCTTTTTACCATGCACAGACTTCACATTCGATGCTTTACACGGTGCACGGGGTGTCCATACTCAACCTTGCCTCAGGTTTTTGGCAAGTTGAAGTCTGCCTTGCACATAGTCGAAAAGCTCCATTTTTTATCCTGTCCAGATTGTACGAATTTGAGACAACTCCGCTCTGTTAGGCCGATACACCCACCACCATTGAAGGATAAGTTCAAAAAGTACTCCGAGACCTAGTGATAGTCGGACGTTCCGTCTCTCTTGATGAAATCAGTGTACACATAACCACCATAGCACAGGAAAACGCCGAAAAGTATGTTATACTTGAATGAAGTATTTGGGAATCTCAGGACGGCTCGCCTGAAGTTAAAACCTAAAGCAAAGAGTGCCATTCTGAGGCCATCTAACCATTCCTTTGAGGGCACGAACGAATGCCATGAACATCAAGCAGATAATTGGTTAGTCGATACTATGTTCACTGGGTGAATTATGCAGTTTTGTTAGAGTGGCTGTAATTCACCGAAAATTTGTTCTGCTTTCTACGAAGATAGCAGTTCCACTCCATCAACTTGGAGGGAAGGATGAAAAATCGTTTGATTCGTTAAATGTCACGCAGCATTCAGTATTCCGTAGAGTAAGCTCAATCCCTCATTCTTGCATTTTCAAAACCTTCGTTATCAGCTGGTTCGTAAATACCAGATAACATTGCCCGTGATTTGGCTATTAGCATCGTACTCTCTTAGAAGTCGATCAACTTGAATCGATGGTTGCTTATGCAAGCCGTCGACACAACAAGGGTAGAAGCCTTCATTGCAATACTCGCCGTTGCATGCCAGTTTTAGTGTATTTCCTGGAAAGCTTCCATCCTTACTTGCTCGGACGATCTTTCAAAGTGAAAACTGGTCACCAGGAACTGAAGTGCCTTCCAACATTCCGGAAACCGCAGGATCAGGTAGAATGTTGGCCGGAATATGTGAAAGATTACGACTTTGCTTGTGCCTATTCGTCCGGGCATCAATCATAGGAGTGCTGATGCTCTGTTTCTCCTCCATTTAAACGTTGTTAGGGCAATCTTGCCTATCATCTTAGCTAGAGCTACGTGGGCCCACCGTCAACTGAACCACTCGCACATTTCCCAAGTCTGTCGTCAACAGTTTAGTAGAAAATCCTGAACCGACTGGCTACGAGATGAAGAGTAGATCAACCGACGAACATCGTCGATGACCACAGTGGGCGGACGTGAGAGTTATCGACGGTGTATTTCGTTTTTTCGTTCAAGCCAGCCTAATGAACGGATTAATCGTTCCCAGCGAGAAGACTTCGAAGGTCAGCTGAGCGATACATCCAGAAATGGGGCATGCTGGCCGAAGGAGAATTGAAGCGACTGCCCGACAACAACCTTGTTGGCCAGAGCTATATGAAGACGTTGTTCGAAGCTGTACTGAACCCATCATCGGTGTGCAAACGAAACCCCACACTGTACCTCTGAAAGCCCCACATTAAACCGCTACAATATCTGGGCTAAACCACCCTGCGCAAGTTGGGGTGATGGGACCAGTGCCGATGTCGTTGAGAGAAACCCAGTCTGGTCTTGCGGTTGCTGACTTTTTTACCGAATGACGTGAGTCTTCTGCAATGTTAAACCAGGAAGCGTCTAATATATTATCCTTGTTCATCAACGAAGGGGTTGATGATTTTGACATGTTCGTTGTGTCGCATTCTAACCAATGCGATGCGTTTGAGGTTCGCCTCCTGGAAGAAATTTGTCCCATGTTGCGTGTTCATGAACCTTTAACAACTGCCCTATCGAATCGGAAGTAACCTTCAGGTGGAGTGAACGAATTGTATTGACAAGACGAATCTGCATAATTCTGGTGAACGACATCAGTCAGATCGCCGGAATGAAGTCACGCAACAGCGCCCCTGGGCTTTGAATTTGTCGTCCAGTCGATCACTGAGAGGGCGCCATCACTATTAACCCTAGGTCGTCAACTACGCCTGCCAGGTGCAATGATAACACTGCTGGAACCACCCGAGTTCAGGGGGATACCACAGTATGTCAGGGTGCTTGGCAAACGGTTGACAGTTGCTCACAAGGTTTTTGTCCAAAATCTGTCGAAGTTAAAACGTCATCAGGAAAATAGTATGACCAGACAGCACGCGGATCACTCTACCGTAAGGGAGACTGCACTTAATGTGCGTACCAAAACCATCGACCAGTGACAAGCGCTGCAAACATCTATGATCATCATCTTTTGTTCGTAAATGTCGGCTGGCCGAAGCTTTGGCTCAGCCGCTGAGGTATTATGCTCAACAAAGTACTAAGAATCGTTTAATTCACATACGACGCGAATCAAACACTACAAACTTTATAACATGATCGTGTTCCAAAGTAAGACGGCTAACAGCCGGCGTTAGATCGTCTGAAATTCATCTGGTAGTTTTATCTTTTCATATTCGGTATGATGCGTGAAGCTGGGATCGTTGAGGCGGGTTTGGTTTGTTTGTAGGAAGCCGATCCCAAAGTTGCTGTACGCAGCATACAGCCATGATGAATTTCGTACCATTACTGCATATAAAATTGTCTGTTTTCTCTTTCTTTTCATAACCGTTATGGTTTATCTACTGGAACTTTTCCTTAGTACTGTCTAACAAGCCCTCATCTCTATCTGCACCCGATTGTTTCAATGAGCGCATGTTCCGTTGGCTGTTGGCTATTTGTGGACTGGTGTTTGGTTACCCCATTTTAAACGCCTTAGTGGGAACTATCCCACAAAGTCTCACTCCAGATACGATGAGCTACCCAATGCCAATAATTCGGAAGACAGCAAACGGCCCAGTACTCTACATAGTGCCACGACCGAGGAACATGGTAGTGTACAGCCAACAAGCGTCCTGCGTGTAGTACGCGGAACAGAAAAATGAAGAAGTTCTACCCTAGCTTAAAAAAGGCGAATAATTGGGCCAAACAAATAAGCCTCATCAGGACGTGTCAAATTGTACAACAAAATACCGAAAATTGTCATTCCAAGAGGTCGCTACAGTGTTCTGCTAGATGAATCGTGTAGGCCATTAATTGGCATTCA
>LOND01003266.1:22755-36902 GCA_014220965.1 Paragonimus kellicotti | reverse complement strand
TACGCAGCAAACACTGCGACATACAAACCTATGAGCTTACACGCTTTTTGTCTGACATGATCTGACATGATCGAACATGGGAGGATCGGAGCCCTAATCAACATAGACTCCGGGTGAAAATTGCACACATGACTAACCACCACGACAGAGTAGCAGAAAGGGTCCGGCACATCCCACACACACACACACACACACACGGTTGGCAGATCCGAAATGGATTAGCCTGTCACAGTGACCGAAGCTAAAGGACGCCTACACTTAACTATCATCACAAGTGGCTTGCGCTGCACCACTTGTGGTTCCACTCACACCACGTATCCGGTGTAAACCCGAAGGAATAAGACCAGTAGGTGTGTGTGAGTGAGGCCTTTGTGTCCAGCCTAGCCAATGCTGGTCGGCCAATTTATAGGTTAACTCGAAATTGAAAACCCTCTCTCTGGGGAAATAAACAGAGAGACTGCAATGATAAGATCTACACTGGGAAGTCGGTTTATTTACCCCAACAAGATTCCTGAACACGTCCTCTGTCGTCACATCGAGTTTCGGAATAGCTAGTTCGTAAAGCTTCAGTTAACTCAATGACCGCGAGTTTGTAGTCACAGTCGTTACCAACCCATAGTCTTTCCAGAACTATTGTCACATCATTCTAGTATCTATTACAGTTCATAAAACGTTGTAACTAAGCCTTCAGTTGGTTCTGACGGGAAGATGACGTATTTACTCGTGAATATTTATCGTCCGGTATGTAGAATGGGTGGTCAATTCTGCAATCAGGGAGGTTCACTATAGAGTCGTCGGCAAACTGCACTGTGTTGGTTGGGGCCGCTGATGGCGTTTGCAGCTGCTTACGGCGGTTCTGTGCGAGGGAGGACTGTATTCTCGGCTATCCTGTTGTAGTTGACATTGTTCAGGATAGTATGGTACATGTAGCGTTGGAATGCTGGTGGGATGCAGGCGAAACCCATGGTGATTGGGTCAGTGATCGGACGACGAAGACATCAGTCATACTGGGCACTCTCACCGTACCCGGGTTAAGTAATGCGAGCTGAATACAGCTCGTGATTTAAGAATGCTGACACCCTCGGTTTCGCCAGAAGCCAAACGGAATAAGACACTTCCAGCTGGTTTCCTCGCAGTACCAAATCGTGGTTTTGTACCGAGTTGAACAACATTGGGCGATTCGCCTAGTGTATTATCCAGTACTGATATCCTTCAATATGCTTGTAATAAATAGATTTCTACTCAACCTGAGATTTCAATCTTTCTACTCCACCAAATTCTCCGCAACATTAATTGAATTGAACCTCGGTGGGGTGCCCAAAACATAGTATCATGGTAGTGTCTGTTTCTGGGACGTTGTGAAACAAAATAGCGGTCCCTGTGAGGTTGTTAACGCCATGTTTGCTATGAATGTCGAACATTTCTTCAATGAATTAGTCAGTTGGAGAAGTATCCCCGTATCTCGTACGCTATATGTCATTGAATAAAGTTATCCGTTTTCGGAGCTACAGAAGCTTCAGTTTCAGGGAGTTACCACAGTGATTAAAAGAATGACTATCATTATGAATACATCTCAGCTACATTTCTTTAGCTGTTATGTCCATGAACTTCAGCGTTGCTTTGTCATCAACTGCTTGTGGACAACGTAAGCAGGTCAAAGTAGAGAGAGTATAATAGCCGCAGATGCTGTGTCTAGTTTGTAATACATCTGCTTATCCACCTAACAGTTATTTCACGACACTTCCATACTAGCTAAACATCAGTCTGTTCAATTTGCTGAGGTCATGATATGATTGATGTCAGTATCCGACCTTCACCGTTTTCTTGTATAATTAAAATCCCTATGTTTTGGAGTTCTGACGTGTGTCCGTGTCCACGGTTCATTAATTGGTTTCAATTGGGACTTTAATACTGTCGTAATTCAAACGAAATTGCAAAATTATAATCAAAAGTATAGGTATAAAATTAGGCAGAATCGCAAGGGCCAAAATAAGCAGATTGTTACCAGAGTAGTGTCTACAGAATTACAGTGAGCCAGAGTCGACATAACTAATGATAACAAAGCCCACTTGTGATATCATTAGTATGTCGATAAATGCGAATTAAACTCGTCCGATACGCGATATAATAATCTAGACATCCACCCAAGAACAACATGAGAGCTATTGACAAGTAGATTTGATAATTCAAATGTGACTCAGTCGTAAAAAAACCCTGGCTGGATTCAAACCAGCTTCCGCGCATGCTGTTTTGCTACTGGTTCGATTACAACCGTAGTTAAAAGTTTTCATTATCTGATTGTTTCGAAACATGGGAATTGTCGGAACGCATCCATTAAACGGTCAGGCTATTGTGAACGCGTATGATTGTATAAAGGTTTATCTTTAAGTCATATCACGTAACATACAAAAATTAGAGTAAACGAATTTGCTGTTTCGAGGAATTCACCACCAGACCATTGTGTTTTTGCAAGCCATGTATCACATTGATTAAAGACATTAAATGAATCCGTTTTCATGGATGACGAGGAACCGACCGACTTAAGCTCAAAATATTCTTCTCCGGCCTACTTGTGCAATTATGTAGCACACTGTAATGGGCTAGTTAGCAGGGTGCACATGTTACGACTGCGTATAACACATCACGCGTAGCTTGTGCTGTCTGAACTGTTGTCCAACTAGGTCACCGATGCTGTGCATATGGTTGGTGGTGTAGCGACTATTACATCGATTCAGTTGATAAACGATGAGGCAGCTCAGTAGGCCTGGTCACCAAACTTAAGGAAGTGTTAGTCACTGCTGCAGTGGCGTTGTTAGAAGACGACTGATGGCAGAATGTAACGGAGCAAGTAGGACGTCAGTAGAAAGTCTATTTACAATTTGATTCGGCAGCGAAACACAACATCCTCGGGACTGAGGTGGATATGGTAACGCTTTTTAAAGCGTTTGCAAATGAGTTACGTGTGGTCGGTTTGCAAATATCCGACCCTGGTTCATTATTGCAAAAAAGGCGCTGCAGTACGTTGCAAAGCTCCAAGGATAAACAATATTGGTGAGGACATTTTGAGCTGCCAATGTGCAGAGACCAAGTTTGTAGGGATAGCAGAATGAATGAAAAGTGCAATACAATTTGTGCTCGCGTATGCTTCCGGGGATATCTCCAATTTAGATGGAATATATCTCATCCATCACTCGCTCCTTGACAGAACGCCAGTCGATAGTGTGCAGTATCGCGACGGCAGAAGGTGTAGAGAAACAAGATAAACAGCAGTCGTGTATGACAACTAAATCTATGAGTTTAAAAACAATCTCGTCATTGGCTAGATGTTTAAACGGCTTTGCCATGCTTCTATCATATAGCGTTGAAACAGAACTGGTGAACAACTTTGACTAGCTGATTTAAGTGACATATTGTTTAATATCGAACATGATTTCGTCCTCTTTCGTAATAGCACAAACTATCATTCGAAGGATGAAGAATGCATTATCATCGACTTGTTCTTCTTTTCCCGAATTATTACTTCAAGACTGGAGCCAGACGGGCTGACCTACTCAGGAATGTATCCTCTAAAACAGTCAGCGTCATTACGTCAGCAGAGCAGATGGACATCGGCGAGGATGTATCTGCCAATGATGGACTATCAGGTGGCTGATGAGCTGTTCTCACACTCGCACTCGCAAAACTTATTGTTCCAGTAGAACCAGATGGAGTGAAAAGAGAACAACGGATATCAGAGTTCAATTGAACCACTCAAAAAGTCACCCGGACGTCTTTTTTTTTTTTTTTTTTTTTTTTTTTTTTTTTTTTTTTTTTTTTTTTTTTTTTTTTTTTTTTTTTTTTTTTTTTTTTTTTTTAGGCATCCCACCCGTTCAAAAGTATTATCATATATGCGATCGCAAACGAAGATGTGGAATAATTCACACAGATTGCTCGTACATTGCTAGCCGTAGTAGAACAGTATCCTGCCAAGGAGATGATGCATTTGCAAACAGCGCTGGACCTAGTGTTCCTTTGATTTACGTAAAATAGCTGCACCACTGAAACTTCGCACATATGTGTAAATGCATGTTGTAGTTGACAGTTAAGTGCGAAGTTTTGGCAATCGTGAAAGTCAAAGTAAAATCTGGATGAGTGATATACAAGACCTATTGCTTACGTTCATTACCATCTCTCTAATAAGTTCACCTTTTCTATAAAAAAAAGATGAGGGATGACGCCATTACTGACTTTCAGCTGTGCAAATTCATTTGGATAAGCACTACAGAGAACAGCTTAAAAGTGTAAAGCTATCCGCAAGAAAGTTGGTAAACAAAACAAAAGAAAGACCTGATGGCGGGGAATGAAATAACAAACGATCTGCAAATGCACAGCCACGTCCGCTTGTGAATAACGTTCAGACTGTCCAATGGTCTAAATAGAAGAAAGAGTATCTATCCTGTTAATTTCCAGCCGATAATCCAACAACTAGGTCTTCTTGTCGGGTCGAAATAATAGAAGTCAGCGGAATTGTTGAGAGATATTTTGGTCACCGGTAAGTAGTAGGACAGTTCTGGATAATAGGAATTGGTTATAGTGATTACTTTCAGGAGCCTTGGAAGTGTAACAGATACGTTCAGCTGCGAATGATGTTAGATTCGTACGTACCACAAAAACGACTGTCACTCACCAGAAACCCATACAGGTTTTGTATTTAGCCTGGCGATGAAGCATCCAAAATAGGCTCTTTGGTTGCGCGTACCTTCATGTTGTTGTCCTGAGATACTTGTCAGTTGGACACTGCCGTAGTAAGTGATAAGTTTCAATGTGTTTCTTGTGTAGGCGTGGTATTATATCCTCTTTTTGTTAACCTTGTTTTACTAGGCTATACAATCCTGAACACTGCAGTAAACATCTGTTAGGATGCAGTGCTGGCTACCAGACAGTTAATCGTGCACACTGCTGTTTTTCGATCCTGGTTTTACATGTTACTTGCTCCCGAGCAGTCGTTTTGATTGTAAGTGTGGTTGTGCAGGCACGTTGTAGGTATGATCTGTGTTGGCTAACCGCTGGAGTCCATTCTGTTTTATGTTGTCCAATAAGGGCAACTGGGTTAGCTCACAAACGTCCAAGCAGTGTTTCGATAAATAAACGGGTTTGTGTTTATACAAAGCATGATTGCCAGTGTATGACACAAACTGACAATACTGAGTCGAGCTCAGTGGTTGGCAACTTACGGATATACGTAACGTCTCATGTGAAATAAAATCCTGCAAAGGTTAACTTTAGTAACTGATTCTTAAAGATACACACTTTCCTGGATGCTGCCAACAGCTACCAGATTCCTTCGCTGTACACACAGCGAAAAATTTCTAGGCAGCCCGAAAACTGTTCACATTGCACAAGTCCTAATAGTGGGATAACTGACATTTCACCCTATCGCCTGCAAATCGACAGTTCCGGAATTCTTAAAAAAATTCATGTATCCTCATCCTGAAAAGGAAATTTCTGGTCATGGAAGAGACGGTTTGTAAATGAAGTAAACCTGTATACTGCTGCCCGGTGCTGATTTATAAATCCTATCGATGCATTTGGTACTTTTAATCAAAGCCCCTTTCTTAATCTTCTTAGTTCTAAATACTTAAACCCTCACGTGAACCGTGTTGAAGACAGTTTCGGTAAACTACGGCAACTTACTTCCACGCCCAGTTACACGTCGTAATTAACCTCAAACAACCATGGTCCCCTGGGATGTGCCATACTATTCCCATATATTTCCTTATTGCATTCACGGGATCTGCCTGTATCAAAAACAATATCCCCCCTCAACTATACTAATAACGTCAGTTTGTGTTGTGCAAATCTAGGCAGAAACGAAACCTGATGAACTTGTTATCAACCAGAAACTCAAGCCGAATTAATCAGGCTATCAGGATGTAATGCTTCCGCCTAACAAAACACAATTTGCAAGTAATGTAATTTGCTGTTTTCCTCTATCCACACTTATTATCATCGTATACCATGATGTTCAACAGTCGAATATCTCGGCTCTACTTCTGATTCTAGCCCAAGTAGATTAGTTCACGTCGGGGAGATCTTTTCAACTTCCGGCGTTTCACCTATTTTGTCTAGAGTTTAAAACATTTCCATACATCTTAGTAGTTAACCACGGGGTTCGTTTATGGTTCGGTTATCTTTTGTTTACCGGTCTTTACACTGAATTGCTTTACAAGCTGAAACTGAATTTTGTTGGTTATTCACTCTAGTTGATTGATTTTTGGCTATCTTTCCAAGGCTTCGTTGCTAATCGGTTGTTGCTCGTCGATGGCTTCAACTGAGGTGTGTTAGGGTTTTGCAACATTTGAGAAAATAGCCAATGCACATATACTTCCCAGTGGGTCACTCGCCTGAGAGCGAGATTTGGCGGGGACATGGCATGGGTGTATTTTTGCGCGCCTCATTGAGGCAGCAACTTCACACACATGGACGCACGAACACAAGTAAACACACCAGCAGCCAAGCCAGCCTTGACACAAATAGCCAGTCTGGAATGGGAGACAGGGTAGCCAGATTCGCTTCCTGACAAGTGGGTGAGTCAGTCATTGATCGATTGTTGGCGCGCACACGCGCATCCGCACGTGTGTTTACACACGGGGAAACGGCACGGAATCAGCTGAAACAGACGACAAAGGCGAGGCGATAGAATCCGGACCGTGACGAAGCCAGCGCGACTGAGGTCAGAAGAACGGTGGTGGAGTCGACCGGTTAAAAATCGAGCAGCGGACACGGTTGATGATCTACAGTTCGGTGGGGGCGAACGTGGACGTGTCAACCTGGTTTTTGGCCTAACCGAATTAGGTCAGGTCAGGCTATAGCCGTAGGACTAGGCATTTTTTCTAATTTTACCACCAGCTTACTACCAAGTATGGTAGTTGAAGGGTCGGTTAGATTTCATTTCACGGAAGAGTTGGGATACGTTGGGTACATGTAGTTGTTGATAGACCTGTAGTGGATTGTTTACTGCAATAGACGTTGCCTGCCAAAGGTAGCAACGTTGGAACGTGACAAACTGTCGGCACGAGTGTTCGCTCTTTTTCCACTTTCCGGCAGCACCGTTCTGCTCTACTTTTCGCCTAATGTTGGGTCAAGCACTAATAAGACTTGACACATTTTGCTCAGTTTTTAGTTTCAACGAAGACAAACTTCCTATCCGTGCTCAGATAATCTGATCTATTCCTGCCCTAACGGTTCCAGCAATTGTTTCAGTTTGGTGTAAACCTACAGATTCTACGAGACTTGCGTCTTCGTCCTTGATGTATGTGCATTGGCCGGCTGGACACAAAGGCCTCACTCACACACCTACTGGTCTTATTCCTTCGGGTTTACACCAGATATAGTCTGGCCTGGTCGTGACACTGTGACACCCCAGCAACGTGGTCGCCACCGCAAAGCCACCCACGGGCCCGCCTGATGGCCTTTGGACTCCAACACCGCGCGTCCAATCTGGCTCTCACGCGTCACTGCTGAAGGCTAATCCGTTCTCGCGCATCGCCCATCCAACGCCGTGCTGTTTGGACCTATTCACCTGCCGCGCGTCATCTTTCACCCTACCCCTCTGCGCCGTCGCGTGTTCAGTGCCAATGTCGCGTGCTTTCGTAATCGACGAGCTCACTCGCACGATGGACTCTTAGTCGTGGCAGCTTCAACCATGTCAGAGTGGCCAAATGAGCCACGCACGCCCACGACACACACAAGCAGACGGCGCTCTCGTCGTTGCTACCTTGCCGCTGACACAGTGTGGCCGAGAGCCTGTTCCTCCGAACGGTTTCGATGTCTCTCGCTTTTGTGCTCGCACTCTGCTTTCACGCGACTCTGTGTGTACACGTGTCGCCATGCGGTCTCGCTAGTGCCCCACGTCATTCATGCCTGCTGTCGAGTGTGCCCGACCATTCATTTCGCTTGGCTCGCACGCCGGTCGCAGCCGTCTCACGGTTGTTCGACTCCGCACTGAACCCCCCGCGTACCAGTATGCTGCGGTGTGTCACCTCGCTTGTCTTGCCGTCCAGGCTTTGAGCCACACTACGACTTCTGGTTGACAGGCGCCCCTAACCTCCGCTCACTCCCTCGTCCTAAGCCGTCCCTCAGCGTCTGGCAGCTATTCCTACCAGCCATCAAAAACCATCCGACCATCCCACCAACCAGAATCTAAACTCATCCCACACCTCCCATCTGCCACCCTCGGGCCGCTCCCACGCCCCAGGATCACCAACCCGGGAGTCCGCCCACCTCGCTCTGCCGCACATGGCAGCGTGGCATAAGCGAAAATATGCTACTGCCAAACACTCCCTCATACTGTTCCCCCAACAAGAATCCTCGAGCAGATAATGCTCACTCAAGTTTCAGTAACCCTGAAGACCAACCTGAAACAGGCCCGGGGACGCAAGACGCTCTGTGTTGGAGCATGGAATGTGCGCACGCTGCTGGATCGATGCAGCGCAACAGGCGGCCAGAACGGCGCACTGCACTGATCGCGATGGAGTTGCGTCGCTATGGAATCGACATAGCAGCCTTGAGCGAGACAAGGCTTGCGGACCAAGGTAAGTTGCGGGAAGCAGGTGCTGGGTACACCTTCTACTGGATAGGTTACCCGGCAGACGGTGCTCGGGAGCATGGTGTCTGTTTCGCAGTCGCTGATCACATCAATGCTTTGATGATAGGCGAACCGCACGGCATCAGCCCTCGAATGCTGTCTATGCGCCTGCGACTCGGTCGAGGTAAGTGTGCTACATTTCTCAGTGTTTATGGTCCAACTATGTGTCACACTGATGATACAAAGGACCAGTTCTATGATCAGCTGTCCGTCACAATCCGGTCGACACCAGTGAGTGACCGACTGTTTGTTCTGGGTGACTTGAACGCTCGAGTCGGGCGCGACTCAGTAGCTTGGCCGGGAGTCCTCGGACCCTACGGCATTGGTTCAGTCAATGAGAACGGTGATCGTCTGCTCCACCTGTGTGCTACTCACGAGCTGGCTATCACGAACACCCGATTCCAGCTGGATGCGAGCGACATCACGACGTGGACCCATCCACGAAGTGGTCATCAACATTTGCTTGACTACGTGATTGTGCGGCAGCGCGACATTAGTGAAGTGCGTATCACGCGAGTGATGCGCGGTGCTGAATGTAGCACAGATCATAGATTGGTCAGGACTAAATTATTTATCCATGTACGCAAGTCTGTTTATTGTAGGTCTTCCGGACAACGGCAGAAGCTGGATGTCAAACGATTGGAGAACTGTGAGGTAAAGACTGTTTACCAGCGTGCAGTTGCCGCTCGTCTGCACGACGCGCCTTTATCCACTACCCCTGAGGGTATGTGGCAATTTATCAAGGAACGGATCACGACGGCAGCCACCGAGACGATCGGTCTCAAATGCCAGAAACGTCCGGACTGGTTCGACGACAACAACGTGGTTATCGCTGAATTGGTACGAGAGAAGAATGCCGCATTTGCTGCCTCCACAGTGGACCCGGCCAATGAAGCGAAGAAGGCCACGTTCCGGAGTATCCGCCGTCAACTGGCCGAGCGTGTCCGCGGAATCAAGGACAACTGGTGGATGAAGCAGGGTGAGCGAATGCAGGGCTTCGCAGATCGTCGACAACATAAGGAGTTCTACGATTCGCTCAAAGCGATCTTCGGTCCGTCGATCCAGTCCACTAAAGCACTGGTAGACATGGACACCGGCTGTTCGTGCACCCAGCCAGAGGACATCATGAAGGTCTGGCGCAAACACTTTGGTAGCCTACTGAACCGTCCTGCTACCATCGATTGGGTGACCGTGAACAGCCTGTCGCAACAGGCCATCAAGCCTTCACTTGCTCTCGCCCCGGATTTACTAGAATTGCAGAGAGCGATTGGTCAACTGCGCAACGGAAAGGCTGCAGGCGAAGATGGACTGCCGGCTGAGGTCCTTAAGAATGGTGGACCGGCGCTGGAACGTGCACTGCTCCAGCTGGTTCACTCCATCTGGGAGCACGAAGTGATGCCGCAAGAAGTTCAAGGCTGCTCTGATAACACCTTTGTTTACGGGTAAGAAAAGCAATTAATGCCGGTGACAGCTATCGGGGCATAAGTCTGCTGAGCTGCGCAGGCAAGGTGCTCGCCAGAATTCTCCTAAACAGGCTGAATACGGAAGTTCTGGAGACCAATGTCCCTGAGGAGCAATGCGGATTCCGGGCGAGTCGGAGTACGATCGACCTGGTGTTCGCTGCTCGACAAATTCAGGAGAAATGCCGGGAACGCAACCAGCCCCTGTATGCTCTCTTCGTGGATTTCACCAAGGCTTTTGATTCCGTGAACCGTGAGGCGTTGTGGACGGTGCTTGGTAAGTTTGGATGTCCAGGTAAGTTCGTCAATTTGATTCGAATGTTGCATGTGGGTATGAGGGCGAAAGTACAGTCGTGTGGATCGACTTGTGATGATTTTGACATTGTCACTGGCGTGAAGCAGGGTTGTGTGCTAGCCCCAGCTCTATTTAGTTTATATTTGACTGCCATGATAACAGTTGCTTTTCAGGACTCTGGGGAGGATGGCGTTGAGGTAGAGTACCGGACGGATGGGCGCCTGCTGAATATCCGACGATTCGGCGCCCCAACCCGGTTACATACCTCAACGATGCGCATGCTTCTATTTGCAGATGACAGCGCGCTATTCGCACACAGCGAGGACGAACTACAGCGACTGACCACTGCTTTCGCGACCGCGGCATCCAAGTTTGGATTGGATATTAACACAGGTAAGACATTTTCTTTCTTTCAGCCTTCTCCGGGCGAAGGTGCTGTCTGTTCACCTTCACCCCAAATTCGCATCAATGGAGCCGTTGTCGACAGCTGCGCTGATTTTTGCTACTTGGGTAGCAATTTGTCCACCGATCTGTCCGTGGACCGCGAGTTGAGAGCTCGTGTGGCAAAGGCTAGTGTTGCGTTCGGACGTCTTGAAAGACGTGTTTGGAAGAACCACAGCCTGAAGCCGAGCACTAAGCTCTTTGTCTACCGCTCAATGGTGCTGTCTATACTGCTGTACGGCAGTGAAACATGGACGTTGTATCAGCGGAACGTGCGCTATCTTAGCCGCTTTCATTTGCAATGTCTAAGACGCATCTTGGGTATTCGGTGGTCGGACATGATTCCGAACACTGAGGTATTGCGGCGAGCGGACATGAACGGGATGGAAGCCATGTTGATGCTGAATCAGCTTCGTTGGCTGGGTCACGTCCGTCGGATGGGCGATGACCGTATTCCGAAGCAGCTTCTGTATGGACAACTGAGATCAGGTAAGCGAAATCCTGGTGGTCAAAAGCGGAGATACCAGGATGCTGTGCAGGTGAGTCTTTCACGTTGTAAAATTGATTTCAGATGTTGGGAAGACTTAGCGTTGAACCGGACGGTCTGGAGGAATACGATTCGGACGAACGTCCGCGAGTTCAACGAGCAGTTATTACGCGGCCGAGAACGGAAGCGCGCGGTACGCAAAGGAACCATCGGTGCCATAGGTCGTGGTGACATGACTATATGGCGTTGCGATGTGTGCGGCCGTGAATGCGCTGGCCGCCTCGGATTAGTAGGTCACCAGCGTACTCATAGTGCACCGTCGGCGAAGAGACGACGAGTACGATAGGCTGAGGTAGGTCATGACAGTATATCTGTCAGCATCTCTGTTACTGATTGCATCGACCAAGAATATGGTCGTTTGGCTACTAATCCGCTTCTCCTTTCAGAAACCTGGGTGTCTGCGGTCTTCTACCCATTGTTATCTTCAGCTTTGTTGGTGTATTGTATGATGAATGGTTTGCCTGTTCTTTTCGTAGTCCAATCTGAATTTTGTTTCTTATCTTCATCCTCTCTAGAATGCACTAACAGTCACTCGTATACTGAAATGCTTCTTGTATTACATTTTACATATCTTTCTTCTCAGTTTAGATCTTGTCATTGTAGTCTCTCTCTGTTTATTTTCCGAGAGATAAGGGTTTCCTTTTCCTGCTAGCCATTCAATTGGCTAACCAGCATTGGCCGGCTGGACACAAAGGCTCACTCCTTATGTTGTCGACGATCTGCGAAGCCCTGCATTCGCTCGCCCTGCTTCATCCACCAGTTGTCCTTGATTCCGCGGACACGCTCGGCCAGTTGACGGCGGATACTCCGGAACGTGGCCTTCTTCGCTTCATTGCCGGGTCCACTGTGGAGGCAGCAAACGCGGCATTCTTCTCTCGTACCAATTCAGCGATAACCACGTTGTTGTCGTCGAACCAGTCCGGACGTTTCTGGCATTTGAGACCGATCGTCTCGGTGGCTGCCGTCGTGATCCGTTCCTTGATAAATTGCCACATACCCTCAGGGGTAGTGGATAAAGGCGCGTCGTGCAGACGAGCGGCAACTGCACGCTGGAAAACAGTCTTTACCTCACAGTTCTCCAATCGTTTGACATCCAGCTTCTGCCGTTGTCCGGAAGACCTATATGAATTGGTATACACATACACCCCCGTACTGGATGGGATGGTTGGGTTTGGAGTTGCATTTTGGGACGGTTCAATAGCTCGACTCGCTCGCGAGGCCTGCATTTCGGTGAGCTTTTTGGGTAATCTTTCTGGTTGGCATTCCCGCGATGTGATTTGTACTGGAGATTTTTCTTCTTGGTGCACAATTTTGAGACGATTGTCAGATACCTGTCTGTGTCACCTTGGATGTTGGGAGTAGGATGCGTGTGTGGTGAGACACTTGAAGTGCTGGATCTGCTGCCCAGACGTGGGGTGAATGAATGGTCAGAGTTGGATTGTTAAGTTTGACACACGACAATGTGCCGTAAATAATTGAAAGGAACGGGATCTAACCGAAGGGATTTGTGTAAATCAGTCAACGGTTGTTGATGTGTCGCAGCCAGCCAGCATCTTTAAATCTATCATTTCTAGGACAGAACAAAAATGTAGTGGACACTTTGGTGAATTTTTTTCGAAAATGTTAACACAGGCACCTCTAAAAATTTAAAGCACTGATTCAGTTAAGCATTAACGATAGAAGACATAATGCGAGATGTTAACATTTCGTTTACTCTCTTCAGTCACGAACGTAAAACATTAGAATATATAGGACATGCGGATAGCAACAACAATAGAAACAATCAACGATTGGGTTTACATGAAACAAGGACTGTCATCAGTTCCAGGGCAGACAAACTGCGTGAGTCAACAGTTTATGCACACACAGGACCGGACGGCGAGTATTGATTAACATTGCCTCGGAGAAGGCAAGCAATTTCGGATTCCGATTACGCAACAATACTTGAAACGAGTTGGCGGGGTCAACAACGTGACCTGTTTCCATGATGTGCTTTGCAATGGATGAGGTCGGATTTCGTGCTCACTCGTTCTGTCGCCATCGTCTATTGTGTCATCGCGCGCTAATCACTTATGGATATGCTCAGTCATTCTTGGTCGTAGGCACCGATCTGTTCTGCCGATGTACACACCACGGCAGCTGCAAACGAGTTGATGGACTGCATGTGAGAACAAGTTGAGCAACACTGCTAGTTGTGAGTAGCAACCGCAATTCAGCCGCAGGGTATGTACGAGTTAGAGCAGACTGTAATTTTTGACTTACGTCAGTTGTGATATGGTCGCCTTTGAAAGGTAGGTTCAAAAAGACCTGCTTCTTAGGAACCGTACTCACGGCAGTCTTGATCAGTCTTTTCTGGCTGTGAATATCGATGAACTTCTCAGGATATCCGTTTGCGAGCAGCACCTTTTTTAATCTCTCCTCCTCTCCTTGCAAGCAGTCATCGGTGCAGATCTCCCGGGCTCTATGAAACAGGGTTCGTACCAAGACCTCGTTTATGAGTAATTAGTTCGAAAGAAGGAAATTGCAAATACTGTCTACTCACAGTGACCGGGCAACGCACTGAGCGTTGTAGTGAGCCATCCTGCAGTCGAGCGAGTGAAATGTCTAGAAACGGTAAACTGTTGTTTGCTTCCTCTTCATGAGAAACAGAAGGATTAAGATGAAGGGAATTAAAGAGGTTTTAAAGTGAAAAAAAATATGTCATTGTCAATTGTTCTAAGTTCTGGTGTGACTATTCCAGAGAATATTCACGGTTCTAGTCGTAGAGAAGCTCTAGTA
>LOND01003265.1:3878-14044 GCA_014220965.1 Paragonimus kellicotti | reverse complement strand
TATAAACATTTTTTTGTATCAAGTGTGCACATTTAGTTACCTGCGGTCGCTGGTTATGGAAGCTTGTGGTAAGGATTATCTCATACGTGTATACTGGTAAGGTAGAATTTCGAAGCTCCCAGTTCTGTTGGGATTTGACCACAGACTTAGACAGTGTTCTGTTGTGAACAGACCTCAGGCGTAAAGCAATTCTGTATATAAAATAACCTGCACATTTCATAATCCAGTTTGAGCGAATAGTCTCTTAGGCGAACACCGCCGTGTAGATGAAGGAGATCTGCCAGTGGATGAACTAGACAGTGTTCTGTTGTGAACAGACCTCAGGCGTAAAGCAATTCTGTATATAAAATAACCTGCACATTTCATAATCCAGTTTGAGCGAATAGTCTCTTAGGCGAACACCGCCGTGTAGATGAAGGAGATCTGCCAGTGGATGAACTAGAGTGTGGGTTGTTGTTGAATGAACATTTCGTTCCCTCTAAATTGTCAGTAATGCCCTGAGGACCGACCTAAATCCGCTAGTTTCTCATGACAGCAGACTTTCCTGTGTATCGTAATTCTTCAAATGGCCGGTGTCTGAACACTTTATTCCCTCTAAATTGTCAGTAATGCACTGAGGACCAACCTAAATCCACTAGTTTCTCATGACAGGAGACTTTCCTGTGTATCGTAATTCTTCAAATGGCCGGTGTCTGAACACTTTACATAAGTACTTAATGTTTTTCTGGATAGAGACGGGAGGCCCGTTCGTTTCCCCCCAGATGTAGGCAGTATAAGTGGATGAACGTAACGAGGTAGGTTTTAGGGCGGAAGGTTCTACAAATCGTCTTGCTGGGGCGCAATTTCGTTCGGTGTACTTTTAACCATAACTCTTCTATTTATAGGCAGACTTAAACGGTTGGTTACTAAGGTTCCTAGGTCTCTTCTGCACACATGTAAAGTGGACTGGTGTTATCAAGGTAGTAGTCAACACAATTTTGATGCCGAATAGGTATGACTGCAGTTACTGACGTTGGATAGTAAGGTGTTTTCGCAGGTCAACTGGTTTAAACAATTTAAATCATTCCATGGAGTTTTCGAATTCTCTGGATACTACGGCTCACTAGGATTCCGTGTCCATAACGTACAACAACACCGGTAGTTATGTGATGTTGGGTGGTTCAAGAACGAAGAGTGAACAACAGAATGGAGCCCTGCAGAAAGCCACGTTGTACAAGGAATTAATCTGGTGACTATCTGTTAACGTTGAACCTACGTTCAGTTAGATAATCCTCAAGCAACTTGAGTAAGCTTCCATTAAGTCTTTAATCCTGGAGTTTCTGTAAAAGAATGGAGCGGATCACCACCACCACGAGCTTCGGAAAAATCAAGGTCGGTCTTTAGTCTTTGGCTTATCTCATTCGGCGCATCAAATGTCACGCAGTCTAGTGCGTTTTTAAGTGAGGTCGGATGGAAAGCTTATCAAATATGATCAGCTTTTAATTGGTACTTGAATCGAATATGATCGATCACTCATACAAATGAGTCAGATTTTTTCACTACTGTCTTCGGGATTCGTCAGCTTGAGAGATTTATATTTCCAAGATACATTGTTTTGCCTGTTCAGGCGCGATGTAACCGTGTGTCCGACTGGAACGTGGAATAGGTTGAACTGTCCGAAGCTTAAACAAATACAAGTTAGACCATAGGGAAACCTGATACGGACGTTTCGCACTAAATGTATCCAATCCTGACAGCCTACCAGATTGGAATCTAGAATCGGTATCATTGAGACATATAAGCTAATAGAGTGACAGGATCTATCGGAGAGAGTCGGGTATGATCAATAAATCTGAGTTTCAGCAGGCGATTGGTGATTCATTTTATTATTAGTGCCCCGGAGGAAGTTGTGCTTGATCAGAAGCCCTTCTGGTATTGAACTGAATTGCACTTTTGAGATGCGTGACTGTAGCCTTTCGAATCGAATAAGCAGCGTGCCACTCGTTCCCACAGTAAGCGCTTTTTGTGTGCGCAGCATTTGGCTGGTCGACGCCATAACAATACCTATCTACATCACGTGAAGATATACAGACACCTTCCACTTACACCTAATCAATTGAAATGGTGCGCAAAAAATCAATAATTTGGTGGAATAAGAATTAAGGAACTTTTTGATGTGGTATAACACATGGACTTTAATAACTTCAACCTCATTCTTATGTATATAATCGTCTGTATCTGTTGTTCTTGCTATGCTGTTTTGTCTGCCACTTTATGCAACTGACCTGGAAACACAAGTAAGTGGCTGATAGGAAGAACTGTAGAATGCATACATTCAGCCGAACTTCAAAAGCACAATATAACTCAGATGTTCATCCATATGTGTTATAAAACAGTTCTGTTGAAAAAAGTCGACAGTTTGCGATACCGTACGGTTACTATCCTGTCAGGTCAACATAGTAGTGGTCAGAATCCCGGAGCTTTAGTGGCAACGTCGCTTACGAATGTCTAGACAGTTCGTTCATTAGAGCACAGGAGTGTCTTGGACAGTCACATTGATGTCAGTCACCCAGGTTAGATTTAACCCATCGATTGACATTCTGAGTGTGATTAATAATGTCCGATTGTATTAAAAGAGTTGAGCTTATGCGCGAGTGACGGTAAACTGCGGTCAACTGCAATCAGTGTAATTATCAATATTATCAGTCAACCCGTGATAAAGTTTAACATTCTGTTCTCATTCTCCTGGTTAGCCTGTTCAAAAGGAATGACCGACGAAATAATACAATTGGTAATTTCCACTGGATTATCAGTGACGACGGTTTACGTTATCTTTAATGTATATCGGTTAATTGCACAGTGTATATTTAAGCATGCCACGAAGACCATGCGCTCGGTTTTCTCACTGATCTGTCGCTGGGAGGGTTTCAGCAATCTGGCACACCTGACTCCCCATTTGAGTATGGTAACCAAGTTAACTGGTTTGCAGTTTGCTGGTGTAGCTCAGCTAAAGTGAAGAGATAGAATATGTGTTCTACCGGCCGTTATGCACACACGCACACGGAATGAGTGCTGTTCAGCCTCAACTACTTTAATCTCTCAAACTACGTATCACTTACTTAAACTTCGGTTAGGTAAAACTGAAGACAAGAGATTCGAACGATCAAAAATGATCAGCCGAACTAAACACAGGTCAATCTTGCCAGTGGTAGTCTATTGAAAGAAACAAAATGTAAGCACTTGGCAAATTCCTTCTATCTTAGAAGAGGCACAATAAAATGAATATTCGTGTCTAATTATTATTAAAGGATAAATATTGTGAGGACACTTACCACCGGTGTTATAAAAGCGAAAAAAATCAAACTGTCTTGAAGAGAAAGCAACGATTAAATGTTCGAATAGACAAAACCATCTAAAGAAGTTCGTTACTCGTAACCATGTATCAGAATCAAATGCTGTCACTGTAACCGTGAATGTTACGCGAATAAAGGTGCACGTAAAACACTCATCATGTCAAAATCTGTGAAGAAGTATAGCCTCCATTCTGATACTGGTACAGCCGTACATATAATCAAATAATACTTTTCTCTAAAAATACAATGGGTGAGGAAAATTAGAGTGACCTTCAGATCTTAATCGTTGACGACATTATCACTTTTCTTTAGTAATATCTGAAAACGCCACAGATGAACTATATTCTCTCGTACGACAGATGGGTTATTTTAGTCTACAAAAAATGAAAATATTAAACGTCAATTACTGGCTCAATATTGGTCTACAGATAGTATATTTAACACACCTAAAAGTTTAGTTCCAGCCTTCTCAATAATGCTTTTCGGGATCGTGGTTAATTTAATTCTACATGTTTATGAGTAGTAAGGTCGAAAAAACTATGAATACGTATTCCCAAATCTAATTGACTCTGCCAAAACAAACTGTATTGAGCTGCAGCCAAGGACAGTAATTGGTGACCTGGAATTGACCTGCATTAACGTTTTTAAAATGGAATTTCCTAATGTGTCCACTAAACTGCTTCTCCTATTTCTGCCAGCTTGACTAGAGGAGAGTTCAAACGGGCGGTTTTTTTTGTCAGATCCAATAATTTCGAAGTGTTAGCTTAAATGGTAGTTATTATTTGCTTTGTAAATAAAATTCATAGCTTTCCAGCATTCTGAAAACACATTTTTGCCCATCAAAATGAGCGATGCCATTGAATGATCTGAAGATAATTACAGTTTTAGAGGAATACAGAGACTTTCAATAAATAGTATTGCTTTCCACATAGCTCTAAGAGTTCTCATTAATATGTATCTGTTTAACAACAGGAAATTTCCCAGGACTCAAAGTGTTGTCTGGTTAATACAAGATGGGAGAATATATCGTGAACTAATCATGTATTTGAAGTTTTCGCCACAAATGAAGAATGTATAAATTAATCGGAGAACACCAGACCGGCTGAATTGCCTAAGTCATTGTGCAGACCTGTCGTAAAAACATATCGATATGTTCATAAAGACACGGAGAGTTAACATTACCAGTTAATCTTAAAACTCCATTCGCTACACAAGACTATCTCGCGCATTAGCACATAATGCTTTCTATATAATACGAGCATAAATTCCATATGAAGTAATTTTTATTCTATTCGGGTTGACAATTATCGCCAGATATTATTAATTCTGTGTAGTGAGCTTAAAAACTAAAAAAATTTTAACTGACAGATGTCTGTATCATGCTGCACATATGTGGGCCCAAGGACAGCGTCACCATACACCTAGCCTACAGTAATGATTGTGCGATAGAACAACTCACTCGGCGACTCAGACCAGCAGTTGGTCGAACATTATTTGTCTTCCATCACAATAGTATGTTCAACCAGCCGAACACCAAACCTTCTGATGAGGTGTCACATGTATCATAAGAAAATCAATTGTACTTTAACCACAGTTCCAATGTGGTGTTTAAGGCCACCATTTGGGCAGAATGAACAATGTCCAAATGGTGCCGAGCCTGTTCCGGCTTAGGGTGAATATGAGAGGAAACAGGTCTCAGTAACTGTGTTGTACAACCAGTACAACGCAAGCGGCCAGCATCTTTAATAGCACATCACTTGGCCTCTGAACATGAGGTCATCAGGAATAATGCTTTCAAAGTCACTTACGTAATCATCACTTGAAGACTGTTTCAGTTCGCCGGGGTTGTTTGCTATTCCCACTCCTCTACCAGAACATATCAATAGTCGTCAATCTGAAACTGCCCCAGTAACTATACCATTTTTTGCTTGTGCATGCTTGTAGGTTGTGTGTGTGTGTGGTCTAGCATTTCTATTCCCTAAACTCGTTCGACTTTGCTATATAAACAATAACACTAAAGTATGTGCCTGATAATATACAGCAAAATCCCCCAACCTATAAACTTTGCAGCCTGTTCCTTTTGATTGCTGTTTTCAAAAGATAAACCGCAGAAACTATGAACTCTTGGGCGCCACTCATATTAAAGTCCTCAATTTGCAACCACCATTTGAAGTGGAGTATGAATTTACCAAAAGGCAGCTTCTGTAACTACCCTGATCACTATTAGGGTCCATTCTAACTAATCGCTGTGGGCCCATTTCGTTTAGTTCAGTCATCCTGGCATACATACACTTTTTAAACTCAGCATCAACAAACTGGGTAGCATTTCCTCTAGATACATCTCTCAATACATTTTAAAACAGCACCAGCTTTGACTATACGATCTGGGAGCTCAACGTCCATATATAGATCTGTCAACAGATTGCTGTGCAAGTAGCAAACATCTGCGTGGCTACCAACATTGTGTCAACCGCTACGATTTCCTGATGTAGGCAAAGAAACTTAACCCAGAGAAACCTGAAAGAAAGAATATGTCTCACTTATGTTGACATTCAAGCCGTGGCCGCGAAAGCTTTGGCCGTTTGCTGCAGTTCTTTGTCGCACGTAACGCATCGCGAACAATTACGTTCGTACGGTGAGTAGTGCGGGGGTAGGGCACCTGAAACGTCAAATATTCAGCAGACGACCGTCTGTGTGGTTTTCAATTTGAACGCTGTCCTGCGAGTCTTGAACAGTGACTGCTAGTATTATTCTCAACTACCTTGGCTTGGTCATCACACTTGTGTGTTACGTCGATTCAGAGGACTATGTAGACTTGGGTTTCGGTCTCTGTTTGGTTCAGTCCCGCCAAACAGACCGAACTGAAGCATGCAGACAAGAGTCAGTAACATATATGGAGTGGCTTATCTATTTACTGACTGTGGTGGGGGTAATCAGGTGGTAAAGCACGACCTATTCCGCATACTGGGGATCTATATTTATAGTTACAGCACTATTATCTTCCAAATGTGGAAGGTGGGGCTGCAGAAGGTACTCTTAAATAAAGAGTAATCTGCTCGCCTAAAAGTTGATCATGATTGCCGGGGTATTGGTTTGCGTGTTCAGAAAACGCACAGCACTCTCCAGAAGCTTGTTTTACTACGCACGGCAGTAGTGAGAGGCGGGCATCTACGTCTTATTCTCTGAGCTCTCTGGCTAGGTTAGCCTTCTACTGACACGTGATTCGGGTCACTGGTCAGCGACACCAGTTTAGGTTTTTTTTAAGAAAACCCCGTTTTGTTCGGTCCCGCGGATCGTTCCGTCAAGTTACAGATTTCAGGTGAAATCCATCAGATCAACCTGACACAGGTTAGGCCATGGAATGTGTATACGCTGCAGGACCGATGTAGCATCTGACGGCGGAAACGCCATACTGCACTGGTCGCAAGGGAGTGGAGCCGTTACGACATCGTTCTTGCCGCCGTGACAGAGAAATTATGCAGACCAGGATAAGCCTCTGGAGGATGAACTAACCATATGGCATCAGCTCCCAGATCATGTCCATGCGCTTGCGACGTATCTTAGCGTTTATGACTAATCCGTTTGTCATACAGATGACACGAAGAACTAGATCGTCGCAATTCGCTGGACACCGGTAAGTGACCTACAAGTCCTTCTAGATGATTTCATGGCATGGGCTATGCGCGAACTGGCAGCCTAGCCAGCAGTCCTTGGACCCTACGGCATTGGTTCAGTCAATGAGAACGGTGATCGTCTGCTCCACCTGTGTGCTACTCACGAGCTGGCTATCACGAACACCCGATTCCAGCTGGATGCAAGCAATTTAACTACCCGGACTTACTCACGAGGCTGGCATTGTTATTTGCTTAGTTAGCTGATCGCACCACTACGTTACGTTTGGAAAGTGCTTATCACTCGAGTGATGCTCAGGGTTAGGTGTGGCACAAATGGCAGTCTGATCAGGATCAAGTTGTTTGTTCATGTCTGTAAGTCAGTCTGTCTCAGATCATGCGGACCTTGGTGAAATCTAGACGTTATACCAGTGAAGAACTGAAAGACGAGGAGAGTTATTCAGCGTATGGTGACCGTTTGTTTAAAAACACTCTAGCATCCACTACTCCCGACTACGCATAACAACGGCTTAAGGAGTGAATCAAGACAATAACCATCGAGATGATTGGTATCCAGTATGAGAAGTGTCCAGACTGGTTGGTCAACAACGATGCGGTTAGCTCGACTCTGATACGACAGACTAATGAGATGTGTAGTGTTTTCACAATGAACCCATGCAGTGAAGACAACAGAACCACACTCCGTAACGCTAGCCGTCAATTTGCCCGAATACTTCACGTCATCAGGAACGACTGGTGGTAAAAGCAAGGTAAAAGCAAGCAAGCAAGCTTACGCTGGCCACGTGCAGCATAAAAAGTTCTATGGTCCGCTTAAAACGATGTTTAGCTCACATCTCCCGTCTGCTAAACTACTAGTGGACGGCAATCCCGGCTTTCCGTCCTCATAATCAAGGATCTGGCATGAGAATTTTGGTGGACTGCTAAAACTGCCGACTACCATTGATTGGGCGACCGTGAATAAGCCGCCACAATAAGATATCAAAGGGGCATTCTGGATAGGGGACTGATGCAAAGGCCTATTAGACAGTTGCGAAGCGGACAGGTTGCGAGTGACGATCGTTTGCTTCGGTAACGGTCAAAGTACGACAAATAGACTTTTGAAATCCTTCTACTAAAGTTGGTCACTCCGTCCGGGCGAGAAAACCACTCTGGTTTGTTTGAAGATGAGGAGACCAAGCGCAGCACTAACAGTTATCAAGCTATCAGTCTGCTACAGTGATCTTCCTCGACTGACTTAACGTCAAAGTTTTTGGGATCAATGTTTCCGAGGATTAATGTGAATTTCGAGTGAGCTGCTGCTCAGCAGATTCAGAAGTGTTGTGAACACAATCAATAGCCGTACGTCTTCTTTGCGGATTTTATCAGCGTGTTTGTTTTAGTGAATCGTGAGGCATTGTGGGCTGTGGCTGATAGGTTTGGATGTCCAGTAAAGTTAATCAATTTCATCCACATGTTACATGCGGGTACGAAAACGAGAGCGCAGTCGTGTTGATAAGCCGCTGACAGTTTTGAAAACGTGTGAAGCATAGGTGTGTCTTAGCCCTAAGCATATACTGGTACAACTAGCAAACATACATATAATCCATAAAAAACTGGCAAACCTACGGACAAACATACACACTTTGTGACCTGTTGGAATGCGTTCGGAAGGTGGCGTGAAGAACTATTGCCCTGGTTTACCCTAGTAAATGTGTCATTCTTGTAGAGTTTTGAACAACGAGTTAGTCATGTCACAGAGATAAGCAATACGTTCCACCAGTAGTTTTCTTATGGGCTATTTTGAGGGTATTTGTTAACAGATATGAGTTTATACAAACTACTGCAATCCAACAACCATCAACTGTTCACCGAAACACACGAGTTACGTTCTTCAGTGATAATCTCTTGTAAATATGAATGATGTGTCCACACTTTTGTACCTTCGAGAAAAAATGACGTTACTTTTCCTCGATGCTAAAATGAAAATGATTGGTATGAGTGGACACAGTGAGTCCTACTGTCAAATAAGTTTGATGTCTGGTATTGATCATTATCAGGCCTGATGGATTTTACAGAACAGAACGAACACTTGTAACCACACAGTTGCATGATAACAAAAACCAGACAGTGTAACATCGATCAGTTTGTTTGTGTTTTTTCTTTATTGTTCATGTCCTAGTTTGATCGCCTATTGATGTACAATGCTTGCTTGATCATCACAACAACTTAAAAGCTGGGAGAAGTTAATAATTCACTTTCTTTTCGGTCGTACGTTACCTTAAGGTGCTAAGAACAGTCTGGATATCATCCATCTATTAGTCATAAACGCACGTGCGTTTTGAAGGTTGTTGTAAGACGAATTTACCTTCTCCACTGAATCGCACTCAGATTGATCACAGTCATTGAGATTGGAATGCCTTATTTCTCAAAAAGAAACACTTTTGTGTTACGAAAAAATGTAACGAAGTCCAACTTTTCTACTATTGCTGCACGAGGTACCGCTTCGGAGTGAAAGAAGAGTATGAACACTTGGAAACGACACTTTCAGGCGATCTTTACCTGTCCTCCATACTACATCACGTGACCAAAAAAGCTACGTCTCTACTTGGGGCTTTGAGTGGATTGTTTCGGAAATTCCATTTGAAAAGCTCTTCGTTACTGGTCGACTTATTTGTGATCCCTCAGGTCAAGAGGTCAATTCGAGTATAACGGTTGGTGATGAAACATGTCGTAATGCGTCGTTTATGAACGTATTCAGATAGGTTTTTGGAAACGAGTAAAACTTTCTCACATATTCGACATGTCCGAGATGATTTAGTTCTAACGTACTGACCTGGATCAACTACACTTTTATTGTGTAACCTGTTTCCACCTAGTCAAAATCAGCACCTCCGGGGTCTATTCCTGAAACATAGCATTTAACGAGCCGTTTCTTTTTCGGGCAACAAACATGCAGTATCTGGCTTGCCTAATCTGGAATCACCTATCAACGTTTAACCTGATGGCATCCTTAGCAGCGTAGATTGTACATACATTCGGGAAACAAGGCAATCTTCAGATGGCTTGACCAGCTGAACCATTCCACCAAAAGTAAGCTGTGCTCCAGTTTTCGTAGTGACCTCCAATCAACTGTTTCCCTCTGTAATGGATTGTTTTTGGTATGTTTTTGATGAACTATGGTTGGGTTCGACTTCTGCTAGTACACTACTCTCCTATTCCGCTC